>JADLZN010004067.1:0-57520 GCA_018155175.1 Sinocyclocheilus anophthalmus
AGCTTCGGCCTGCAGCACGACTCGAACCTGTGGAGATATTCCACCGAACTGAGAGAGGTTCCTTTAAGACCTTCCAACAGAAATCACAAGTGCTTCATGACCTACCTTGTGCTCATATAGTGCATCAATGAGAGTTATGAAGCGTCTGGCTTGCGTCTTCTTGTTCAAAGTGAGCAAAGGAATGTTTCGGATGAAAACTGTGTCAAACACAGCAGAGATCTCCAGGTAGTCGCTGGCTCCTACAGGCTAACAGTAAAAACAACACAATACTCAATAGTTCATTTCAATGGAGGATGGTGAAACAACATGGGAAACACAAGCTTACTCGATCACACAGCTCCTCAAAAGTGCAGTCTGCTATGGTCCCACATGCTTTAGCAAGTGTCAGTATCCTGCCATGTACCTTTAGAGATCTGGGCCGAGTAACTGTGATTATATATAAAAAAAAAAAAAATGAACCAGGATCAAATTTGCATAAAATATAAAGTTAAAAAACAATTAAATTCTCAACTCACAAAATTCTGGATGCATAACACACACATAATGGTAACCTACATTCACATCTGTAGCAATATGACATCTAAAAAATGTCAAATCTTGGCATTCTTTTGTGGCAATTGATTTTCAAGATGAAAAGACACACTCCACCATGACAATTGGAAAAGCTTAAACCACGTACCAGAGTCTTTCCAACAGTTTCCATTCTTATCCATCTCACTTGTTTATCCTTAATGTAAATACGCCGTAAAACAAAAACCTGTCTGTCTTTCCTTTCAAAATGTTATTATTTTAAAGGGGGATGATATATATATACATTTTACTGACCCCAAACTTTTGAACGGTGGTATACAATTACAAAGCTGTCACTGTAACCTAAGATACAAAAGCTAAAATATAGCTTACCCCAAAATGGTACATATTAGTACATTAAAAGTACACATCAGCAACTTAAGTGTAAGTCAGTGTTTTTTTAAATGGGTACCATCCAGTGACAGTTATGTACCTTTTTTTTCTGAAAGTGATGCTGAAATAGTGGACAGTCTCAGTGAGTCTCAGGTCTACCTGAGGGCAAGAAGCACTGGTTATCTGACAGAAAGGGCATTGCAGAGGTCTGAAATCTGTCCAGTGGAGGAATGCTGTCATGAAGTGGGTTCCTCTTCTGTCTGGCTCTAGAGTTTTGGAACCAAACCTACAAGAATTCAGTACTAATGGTTACTTTGTTTTAAATTCTAAAATCCAACGAGTAACTGTATAAGCTTCAGCTTATAAATGTTCTGTACCTGTATGACTCTTCTGCTTAGTCCAGTCATGTCTGCCAGCCTCTGCAGTGTCTGTGCATCAGGGTTCTTGTCTTGAATAAAGTGGGTCTGCATAATCTGTATAAATCAAACACACATGCAAGTCCATTCTGATATGTACAGTCCGCTTTTATCAGAGGTGGAGAAAAAGTGTACCTGTAGCTGCTCCGAGGTGAATGATGTACGAGGTCTTTTTGATGGCTTTGGGAGGTATTGTATGGGTAAGGCTCCATCCAAATGTATTATATTTCCTGTTATGATACAAATAGCCTTTTATTTTTAAATGTCCCTCAGTGTAGCCTATTAGAGATTGTTGTTTCTAGTTAACATGTAACATACTGATTTATTGTCCTTTTCAGTTGGTATTATATATAAAATAATCGAAAGCAGATTGTTAATGTACACATATCCAAGAGAGAATCGAAATTACCTTTGTCTGACATGTGCTGTAGGTTTGGCAGCATTATGTCGTAGTGAAGGCGACAGAGAACTTGATTCTCCATCAAGCCGAACTCTTCTCCTGTAGAAAGCTGCCTTTTGCAGACGAAGCAAGCAAAGCAGGCCAGATGATATATATCTTTTCCTGCCTTCCGAACCCAGTCATTTGCACTGACTTGAAGGCCACATCGAGCACATTTTATGCCAAAAGCACTGAAAAAAAAACATTATTTTGTTGCTGGTAAGAAACGTTCACCATTTTGTAATTCAAAGGTTGCAGGTTGTAACTCTAGCTGCACTTTCATTTGAAAAATAATGAAAAAAGCAGCAATAATTTAAAAATTAAACCTTTTCCTTTTATAAATAAAATTTTTATTTGAACTGAAAGTGTTCTGCTTTCTATAAAGTAGTTAATTATGTACATTTACTGCATCTATAATGTATTAAGCCACATTGGCAGCATGCTGTCTGCACACTATAAATGTAAATATAGCCTATGATTTTTACCTGTTATAATCCGTTCTACAGAAAATCTCTTTATTTCTGATGAAGCAGCTGTAATGTTGACTCAAGGACTCTCCGCACCCCGAGCACTGCAAACATTTCAGATGCCACGTAAATCCATTCACCTGCGAGAAGAAATAACGTTAAATATCGTCTTATCTCGTTCAAAACATATTTGTAATCGTCATATGCATTAGTTGTTATTATAGCAATATAAACGTGTTAAATAAAATTATTATCACTGTTCTTGATGTTTCTTTCTCCGTCATTGCGAGCTCAGTAAACACCTTTAGCATTTGTCGGTCCACAATTTCCGTCGCGCAGCGCGCGCAAATGAGTAAAGATGATAGCGATGAACACCTTGATGCCAAAACAGACCTTTTCTCGCTCAAACTCCGACAGTGATGGTTCGACGATGACTGAAAAAAAAACATGTAGAATAAATCAAATTGATTTCGTAATGAATTATATTTTATCTGGTTTGGTGATCAAATGGCTTAAAATAAATGAAAACCTTGCCCAGTTCATTTCAGCTACTTACCATTTCTGTGCACGAAGACATTTGAAGCGACTGGGATGTAAAAACCGTGTCACCAAACGCCACCAGTTAACATTGATGCTGAATATGGAGGCTATGCTACACTTATATAAAACCAGGTCCAATTATGACAGAATTATCGACTACACTCTTAACTTCTAAGCCTTTCAGAACTGTTATCATGTGCGATATAATAAGAGTACAGAGAAAGTCCATATAATTAGGATGACTTGAAATGTTCAGATTGGAGACAGCCAGTAGTGTACATTTTAGCTGTCAGTCAAAGGCAATAAGGCCATCATCAAAAAAACAGACAGGAAATTCAATGCAGGCAGATTTTGTGCCACTGTGTTTGTGCAAAATAGTGCAAAGGCCATTTATTCTTCTTCTTTTTGAAGTTTCTGCTTATAACATATAGTTTAAATGACTAACCTGTGAGCATTAGATGCCAAGCCATGATACTTAAAATACAGTGTTACTTAAAAACATGCAAACGCATGTTATATCAGGAACAAAGCGATGTGCAATCTGTTACCAGAAGTAGTAGAGCTGCCTTTTCTTGGAAAACAGTCTTCAGTCATGCTTTGTGCCATTGATAGTATTATTATGCAGGTAATCCTGAAAGAAGATGGACATGGTCCTATAGTCCTCTGCTATTTTCAATATACAGTACATGTTGTCCCTTGGTAATATTATTAGAAAATACTGGATTAGTTTCCACTGTTATGCTGATTATACTCAACTATATATCTCAACAAGATGAACAGATGAAACTTCTAAATTATCTACGCTAACAGAGTGTGTTAAAAATGTAAAAGATTGGATGACCAATAATTTTCTCCTATTAAATTCGGATAAGACAGATATTATTTATTGGACCAGAAAACAGTACACAGAATCTCTTGGATAACAATTTGCACCTAAACGGATGTACTGTTACTTCCTCTACAGTCGAAAATCTGGGTGAAATTTTATATCAGACAAGCACTTGTCTTTGAAAATCCTATTTCCCCATGTTACAAAACAGCATTCTGCCAGAAACAATTGCCAAGTTACGAAAGCGGCGGGGGGGTGGTAAACTGTTCATGAGGCAGGAAAAGCAGTTTATATTTTCATTCATGACCTCTAGACGGACTATTGTAATGCCCCGCTAGGTGGTTGTTGGTCCTGCCTCTTCAATAACAAGCTACAGGTATCCAAAATGCAGCGGCTAGAGTCCCTACCAGGTCAAGAAAATATGATCATATTACCCCAATTTTACAGTCTCTGCACCTATTCAGTTCCGTATCAGTTACAAAATATTATTACTTACCTATAAGCCCTTAATTGTTAGCTCCTGCGTACCTAACTAGACTTCTACCACGCTACAAACCATGCTCCCTAAGGTCGCAAAACTCTGGACTTTTGGTAGTACCTAGCAAAGTCCACTAAAGGAGGTAGAGCTTTTTCGCATTTGGCTCCCAAACCCTGGAATAGCCTTCCTGATAATGTTCGGGGGTTCAGACACACTCTCTCTCTGTTTAATCTAATTAAAGACACATCTCTTTGGCCAAGCATTCCAATAATGCATCTCATAATCTTGTACTGCATTTATATCTGGTCAAATGCACATTATTATTCTTTAGTTTTGGGTTAAACAAATAAATTTTGCTTGGACAGCAGCTATGCTAATTATGTCTCTATTTGTTTCTCTGTTTTTGCCACGGGATTGACATCCCAAATAAACTTGAATTGAATGGACATGAGGAATTTGAAATCTATCTACAGTATCTATCTATCTATCTATCTATCTATCTATCTATCATCTATCTATCTATCTATCTATCTATCTATCTACTATCTGTCTTTATCCTGTCTATCTGTCTGTCTGTCTATCATTTTTTATTGTTTGTGTGAGAAAGAAGTTTCTGGAAAGAAGTGTAACCAGATGTCTTACTACAAAACCATTAATACTGGAGAGACACTGATTCTGACGTCATTTTGTAACTGCAAGTTACTAAAGGTGCTTTCTAAATGACAAAAGGATTCATTTGTATAACTATTGAGGAAATAGTAGTATGTCTGAGAGGTGTTTACATATAGTTTCATGTTGATCAGACCAGAGTCAGTTATTCCTAAACACATGGGACTGAATATGTGTAAAAATGATTAGAATTAAATTTAGAATTCAACAGTATCCTGTTAGGCCTTGTGGTGTTGTGGTGCTGCATAAATAAAATAATGTTTATGTTGACAACATCATCTACAGATATGATGGGGGTTTTAGAAGAACTGCAGTATTTTCAACAATTACATCCATGATGAGGCAATAAACTGTTAGATTTTGACGTGCAGGAGTATTAGATGGTTTGATCAAGGCTGGAGAAAGTGCTGAAAGACTCAAATCTCTTGAACTGATGGTTGTGAAGATATGTTTCTTGCTGTTTTTCGTGATTTTGAGGTAGAGAGGTGCAGGACATGTTTACAATAGGGTAATTTATGAGAGACTTACCCTGGAGGGGCAGAAGGGTGTGAGAGTTGGGGTCGTGGAGAAGCCAGAGATCGTAAAAAGTCTGATTGTAAAAGTTTGGAAGGCTTTTTATTTGAGGGTCCCTTTTAACTTTTTTTTCAAGCAGATAGCCGCCACTTAGTGGGGAAATTTCTTTCAGTAGTTTACAATGTGTTGGTTCCAAAACTGATAAGTGCGAACAAGTTCACACCTATTTTTCTCCAATTTTTATGCTAGAGTCTATATAACTATTTTTTAATCAGGCATACTCTCATCTCCTAACTCATCATTCAGTTTTACATGCATGCCATGTTCTTCCTTTTAGAAAAAGGGGCAGTTTCTGTCCATCCCATTTCCCTGAAGTTCAGCCTCCAGGGCCTTCAGCCAGAATTGTGAGCAATGATTCTTAACCAAGCTAAATTAAAATAAGCTGCCTGCTGGAACAGGATGCATGATGATCTGAATGTTAGCTTTTTCCAGTTTAATGTGCATGACCTTACAGAAATGCATGGTTTACTTGTGTCATTTACAAAACTTGTGAAATTGGTTTTGCTATATTTTCATCATATTGGCTGTATTGACAATAAGCTATTAAAACTATCATCACCATAATGATTCTAATATATTGACACATTTGCTGATAAGCTTATAGCAATGTACGTGTACGTTCTTGTTTTAAGTTATTTCAAGGCTACAGTATTTTGACCTAATAATGATTTTCTTAGAACATTACCAAAGTATACTTATTGGTCTGTATTTAACACTATACTACATTGTTGTAGACAGCCAAAACATAGGCCTTTTTATTAACATCAAAAGATAGGCTACTGTATTAATGCAACACAATTTCCATCATTTTGGAACCAGTCCTGCAGTTTTGTTTAGACAGAGCACTGAAATAAAAGGAGTTCATCTTCATTTTATCATGATTAAGCATTGTCCT
This sequence comes from Sinocyclocheilus anophthalmus, assembly GCA_018155175.1. Taxonomy (NCBI): domain Eukaryota; kingdom Metazoa; phylum Chordata; class Actinopteri; order Cypriniformes; family Cyprinidae; genus Sinocyclocheilus; species Sinocyclocheilus anophthalmus. The sequence goes on from JADLZN010004067.1 coordinate 6,210, forward strand.
GTTGCTGATTCTTCTTCATGAATCCTTGTTCCGTTGATAAAAACCTTGTTTTAGGTAGAGAATTCATTAGTACCAAATTAAGATGTGATTGCATGTGTAGGCTATATTAAGTAAAACACAATAAAATGCCGAACGCCGCGTGTTATTTGTACAAGTGCGTCTAGTTTTGCACAGCAGATACAAACACACGGTGGCGCCCAAAGATTTTTTTTTCGTCTCAACTGGATCTCTAAACTAAACTGCTGTTAGATCATTTTCTATTCTGCATTGTGGTTTTAATCGTGAGTTTGGTCTGGTGCGAGCGAGAGTTTAGTACGGTCTAGTGTTCCACTATACAAAAAAAAACAGAATTTCCTTTCGAGCGTTTTTTTTGCTCATCAATTTGCAAAAAGCCTCCGCGAGTCTCTGTCTTTGCACGACCAGACTTTGGCAAGCTTCTATGTCTTGCATGTGAAGATAAACGACATGGAATGATTAATTTGCAGTTTTTTTCCTTCTTTAACACACCACTTTTGAATTCTTTGTGCTTTCGAATTGTACTCTGTATTTAATTCTCTCTGTGTTCCAAACTACAATGAAAGGTGAGCAATGAACATTTTCAGTACTTCTGTAAGTTTTATATATCCTATATCAACTTTCGTGACAAGCCCTATCAGATATTTCGCTTTGTAGTGTTTAGCTTTTTACTGAAGTGGACTTTTATCCTGCTGCTGAGAAGTGGCTAACGGGGGGTCGGGGAAACTTTAAATAGTGACGAAAATGGAATGGACAAGTGCCGAAGGGCATCCCACACTGACTGTTATCAGCAATATAAAAGGGGTCCAAAAATAGGAATGGGAACCATCACATAAGTGCATAGGACTAACAATTCAGCATAAAACTATGAATTAATACGATACTCAGCCTAAAGTGCATGTTATACAGTCTAAGTTAGTCATATAAACTGAACTTTGGTGTTATTTTCATGTTTTCTGAATTTCTGAACTGAATTTAGTCCATTCATTTTTATGCTTTCGTGAGGTTTAGAAGTGATTTGAATTCCTCAGCATTTGCTCTCAAGTTGATTGTCAAAAAAATTGTTTTATCTAAAACGAACTGAGTTTATTTCTGCATAAGCATTAAATTAAGCATTAAAGCGTCTAAAGGCTCAACAATGCATTTTCTCAACAACAAAAAAAATGAGTATAAGCAGCAAACTTATTCTGTGTACTGTTTTATTAAAGTGTATTATTATTATTAGTGTTAAAGCACACAAAAGCTTCATCTCAGAGCTCTCCGGCATGACTCCCCTTTTCCTTTCCTCCTCGTGGAGGTATGTATAAGAAGCAATGAACAAGTCTGGTCTTGGTTAGGAAGTTGTGTATGTTATCTTTGTGTCAGCCTCTCTGTTTACATAGTTTAGTTTATTGGATGAATAAACTGTAGGGATTTTGTGCTTGGTAAATGGATTAAGAAATAAATATGCTAGTGGTTGTCCAAAATGTTGTCCTGTAACGGTTGTGTTTCTCTGCTCACAGTTGCATGTGTATGAGCTATAGGTCTAGAGGAGTTTGTTGTATAATGCAATGATGGAAAGTACTGGAGAGAGAGGGGGATTCTGATTATCTGCTGCACAATTTGTGCACACTAACCACATTTCATTCAACATTCTTCTATTTTTGGGTTGTGTCTGTCATACTGTTGTCAAGTGAAGTAGAGGGTCATGCCACTGACATCCTTGAGCAAAGATACGATGTTGTTTGTATTTATGAATAAGCCTTATCAGGGGAAGCCTGTTGTCTCATTTTTATTGAGAATGACTGACTGATATTGTGAGAAATATATTCAAAACCATATTTTAACAAACTACTGTACACTGTAAAAAAAAAAATCTGTGACATTTACGGTAAAATACCAGCAGCTGTGGTTGCCAGAACTTCACTGTAAAAAAATATGGTAGAAACATTTTAGGTTTTAAAGACTTAACTTAAATTCACAAACTGGTGGTGATGAGAAAGTCACATGATGACCCAAAGCCCATCACAATCAGCTTTTCAAGAGCTGAGGTCAATACTTATATATAGAAGGTGCACAGTGTCATTCACCCAAACACCAAACACCATCATGGTTGCACACCTAGATTTACTAGAAAATAACTGCACACCTAAACATACCCCCCCCCCCCCCCCCCCCCCCCCCCCCCCCCCCCCCCCCCCCCCCCCCCCCCCCCCCCCCCCCCCCCCCCCCCCCCCCCCCCCCCCCCCCCCCCCCCCCCCCCCCCCCCCCCCCCCCCCCCCACCCCCCCCCCCCCCCCCCCCCCCCCCCCCCCCCCCCCCACCCCCCCCCCCCCACCCCCCCCCCCCCCCCCCCCCCCCCCCCCCCCCCCCCCCCCCCCCCCCCCCCCCCCCCTCATTTAACACATTACATGTAAGCGTAAACCATAATGTGCACAACTGATAAGAAAAAACTAAGAAAAACATGTTATTTCAACAAAAAAAAAAAATCAAATATGAAGCCTCATGCAGGGAATTCTGGGAGTGTCAATTTACGTTTTTCACTGTAAATTATACAATGACTTTTTCTTTTTTACTTCCAAAAACCGTATTTTTAACAGTATGTTACTGTAAAATTACATTAAATGTAATTACATTTATTCACCGTATATAGTATTGAAACTTACTGTTAACCAGTTAACAGGGTTTTTACTGTACATTTTTACAGTCTTTTACTGTTAAAATCACAATCTTTTTTACAGTGTACAAGGCTGGTAGTTAATGAAGAAATTAGTGTGAAGTTCAAGACATTTCAGTCATGGTTACATGATCATCTATTACCATTGGCATGAATCCACCGTATCTTTTAGTTAGAGTGTAAAGTAAAATCATGAAAATCCTCAGAGTTGCATGCAAAAACATATGATGCAATTGCCCTGGTGAGGCTTGTCATGACGATTGCATAATTTTGAGATATAATCTCACATCTAAACTATGGTTGAAATTCTGTAGTGAAATACATTAGGGAATGCTGAGGAGGATGTTAATGTAACCATTTAAAGTCAAAACACCAGTGAAACCCTTTACAACTTTGACTGTATTATTTGACTGCTGTTATTTGTTATTGACTGCTTGTTTTCTCTAGTGAATCCTTGTTGCTATTACCCTTGTCAAAACCGAGGGATTTGTGTTCGATATGGCCTGGACAGATATGAATGTGACTGCACCAGAACAGGCTTCTATGGAGAAAATTGCACTATACGTATGTATTTTGTCTTTTATCTCAGTCTGATTGTTATGTTTGTACTGTATAATGTGAAAACATGTTGGACGAAAACATGGACTTAGCTAATAATAATGCTGTGCCTTGAAAATTAAGGCTGACATTTCATCAGCTTGATACTCAATCTAAGCTGTATGTACATAATGTTTTATTTAATGAATTATTTAAACAGAACAATAAACTATCACAATTGTTTTGGAAGCATATGCCTCTTTAGACACAGTCCAACATCTGTGCCAGCCTATTCCTGGCAGAGGGAAAGGCTCAGGACCAAGTCATTTTCACTCTCTCACAAACCCCCACGTCATTGTCAGGCAGTCCCACAGTCTGTCTCCTTTTCCGTTTCTTTTTTTCTATTTCTATTTCCTGTCTCTCTCAACTTGTTGGCACAAATGAACTGGTGCAATAAAAGGTTTTGCAGAAAGTTCCAGGGAAGTTGCTATAAGCTATTTGTTGTGATAGGATGATTGTGTTAAAAAAAAGATGAAAAAAACCCCAATGATGCTTGTGTTATAAAAGAGCTCTGTATTCTGGAATAATTAGATTGCTTAATTAGTGTCAGTCCAGTTTGGGTACAAGATTTCAAAGGAATTCCAGGACATCTCATACACATGTCCAATGTATTGGACAGCAGACAAGACTCTCTTTATTTATTAACACACTCTCTCCACCTGTTTTCTTCTTCAGCTGAGTTCTGGTCTCGAGTCTCTCAGCTCTTGAAGCCCAGTCCTAATGTTGTCCACTACGTCCTCACCAACTTTGACTGGCTATGGGACATCATCAACAGGACGTTCCTCAGGGACTGGCTCATGCACAAAGTGTTAACAGGTTGGTTTTGTTACACATGCTCATTATGAGTTGAGTGTTCACATTCATAATGTTGCTCATGTTTATTTATGTATGCCTGTATTAGGATCATTACAGGCATAAATAGGATAATGCGTGTTAGTAGATGGCAAACAGTGTACATATTTATCTGACTTATTGTTAGGTTCAGTTTGTCTCTTGTGTAATGCAGAAATCAGTATGATATACCCCTGTGCCCCTGCTCCTTCAGGCATGTCAAGACATTTGTTAAAGGGTTTTATGTAAATTACACTGATACTAGAGTTTTATAAAGCAGTCCACTACACAATTTAATTCCTGCCCAGTCTGTACCTGTCCAAAAAAAAAAATGAATAAATGAACTGCGCCATGGTCGCATGACTTCAACATCAACACCACTTAGCTTCAGACAAATCTTTCTTTCTTTCTTTCTTTTAAATCTACAAAGTTGGAAATTATTGAGTTAGAATCGTTTGTTAAAGCATGGTTTATAAACACAACAAGGGTGTAAAAAGCGGCTTAGATGAGTTTACCTGTTTGCAAAAATCACAAGTGGGGCATTACTGTTGTACATACAGTAAAATGAAAATGAAAATATGTTGAGCTTGTGTTAACCATTATTGTGTTAAGACCTTATTTCAGCAGTTTAACCAAAAACAATTCAGAAAACCCACTGACCTCAGGATTATGCAAAATGCTAACTCATTTCCACGTTAGCATAATGGCGAAATACATTGAATTGCGGTGATGAAACTCCAACTTTAACTTTATTCAGCCACTATTCCAGTGTAAATTGTTCTTAAGCTTGGTCTTCAAGTCTTTTTAGGGAAAGAGGAGAATAAGTTCAATCATCAAAAAACATTGTAAACATCAATGTTTTATCAGCAAAGAAATTAAGACTTTGGCTGAGTAACTACTTCCAGACCACACGTGTAGTTTAGACAAAAATTCTGTTTGAAGTCTTGGTCGGTAGATTAGATGTTGTCTGTTTTCTTTGCTTTGGCAAAATTGTCTATAATTGAAATTGCTTGGATATAGTTCAGACGGTGGTGTGTCTGAGCAGGGTTTGCGATTATTGTTTTTTTATCATACTCTGCAGTGGTTGTCAGAGCAAATGGCTGGGTGTGAATTAATTTGGCCTAGTTGTTTTTTCTTTCTTGTAAAGGGAGTCTCCTTTAATTCAGCATCCTTACCTTATTTACTCAGTCACCACTTTGTTATAAGTGGCCCCTTTTCTAACGTACTGCCCCTTTTTTTTATCATTTCCTCCCAGTAGTGCTCTGTAATGTCTTCCTGTAAAGACATTAATGTCAGTTAAGCTTCATGTAATGTAAATGTCGTGGCAAGATACACCAGGGTCATAGGAGGCTATTATTTCAATCTATTTTCATTTTAATGAGTCCGCCGCCGGTTGCCATGGCAACGCTTATGTACTCTGCAAGAGGCCCTCAAATTCCTCATGTCCTTCACACTGCTGCGGGCCAAAAGATTTCCTTGTGTGAGCCAAGTTACTGAATATCCTGAGCTATTGTTCCAGGAAAGTGTAATGGAGAGCATGTTAGCTCAGAATAAGGCTACCTGTATGGTGGTGTTTCTCAATTTTTTGTTGATGCCTCCCTTTTAAAGTAGTAAAACTGTTACACACCTATTACCCACAATATTAGCTACAATTTTATTGAATACCTGCTGTGTGAAAAACATTTTCTTTCTACTTTATATTTGTATACATAGCTGACTTTAACTACATTGCATTTACATAAAATTAATTAATTAATACATTTTAATATATATATAGTCGTTTAATATATATATATAGAGATTAGTATATGCTTATTGTGTTCATGTTGTATTGAAAAATACTTGCTTGGCTTTTGAGTTGGTAAATTTGTAAGGGTAGGTATATTGTATCAAATGATTATTTTAAATCTTATAAAAAAAATTTGTTAAAAAAACGTAACTTAATATAAATAGGGTCCTAATTTTTGTAAGGATAACCACCTTAAATGATATGTTTCTTTCATTTTTAACTATTTTTTTGTTTCAGTGTTTTGTTATTTACTATAATCGTCTGTGTTTGCATTCAAAAGTCTATAATAAATACATAAAAAGATAATAAATGATTAATTAAAAAGGGGTAATATAGATAGCCTTCAAAGAAACATTTCCTTCAATTGTCTCTCCAAACCTGTATGATGTTTTGCTGTGGGATGAGAGGATGGTGACTGAAAACACATAGAAGTTGCTGCTTTGAAACAATCTGTATTATATTAAGCAATACATAAATAAAGGTGACTTGACTTGACTTGATAAAGGTACTATAATAGTAGCCCATGTGTTATTGATTTGCGTGCATTATTCCAAGTCTTCTTAAGTCCAATTATTACTTTGTTGAAACAGATGAATTAATTTTGCATTCCCTAAAAAACTGAATTGTGCGTCCAACACCAAATAGGAGTAGAAGGCCGAGCAGAAGACACACTGCACTCAAACCTTATTGGTTCTCGCATATATTATTAACACATAGATTTTAAGTGTGTGAAATTGAATGAAATTTGGAAACTAGGAGTCTCTCATGCTCCCTTACGATACCTCCGCCCTTCATTTTGAGAACCACAGCTGTTTGGAAAGGTTATGCAATACTTTCTCATATCGTTGCTGCATTTTTTATGTTGCAAACCACTTGTTGTAAAATGTTTGGCTGTAGACCCATAAATGGGGAGGTAAATGTGTAAGAAATCCAATGTCAGTAAAAAACCTTCATGTTTTTAGGCTGTTGACTTTCAACCATATTACATCAGTAGGAAAAGGTTTTTTGTGTATTGTTGACTAAGATCTAGAGATATATTACAGTAGATATATATAGATAGACGATATATATATGATATATATAAATATAATATAGCTATATATACAGTATATTTATATATCTATAATAATATATCTATATATATGACAGCAAATAAAATGTATGCATAATTTCTGGCCTTTGTTTCAGTGTTTTTCTAGATATTATTTTGTCTGATGGTGTTTTTAAATATTCTTTCCCATCACAGTAAGAGCCAACTTAATCCCAAGTCCCCCAACTTACAATTCCAAATATGACTACTTGAACTGGGAAGCATATTCCAACATCACCTACTACACAAGAATTCTTCCACCAGTCCCTCGGGACTGCCCCAAGCCATTGGGAGCCAAGGGTAAGAGACTATAATCAAAGTTTACTCCAAATCAGTGGTGCCTCTTCCTTCTGAAGGACACATGATCTGAAAATGCATTTTTCCTCATAAGAAGCGATATTAAAATACTCCAAGTATATCAGAATACTAAAGTCACCGGAAATACCTTGTCTTCTGAGGCTGTGGTAAAATCATTCCATGTGTCTCTCAGGAAAAATGAAGCTTCCAGACCCCAAGCTTCTGGTAGAGAAGTTCATGTTAAGGCGGAATTTCAGACCGGACCCTCAGGGAACAAATTTGATGTTCGCCTTTTTCGCTCAGCACTTCACGCACCAGTTTTTCAAGACTCACAACCGTGTTGACTTGGGTTCACAAAAGTGTCTGGCTCATGGGGTGTAACAGTTTTTACAATTAACATTTGTTATCTCTTAAATAAACAAATCAAATCAATTGTTGGGGGGGGGGGGGGGCTCTACCTGCAGGAAGGGCTTTTAAAAATCTGTGCATTGGTTTTTGAGAGAACAGTAGGAATAGGTAAACAAAAAAAAAGAAGAGACGATAAAATGGTTCTCTTGGACCCTGAATTCCTGTTCATCAACGACCTTCTTTGCTAAGATTAACTTAATGCTGTTTTTCACAGTGGACATCAAAACTCAACCACTCATGTTAGTGTTGGAAAGGAATTGTGGAAGGGCAAAAAATCTGTATCTCATTGTCGCACACAAGCATAATATTATATACTTATTTTAAAAGGAAGGTGGAATGATTTATAATATGATTGAATTGAAAATGAGGTTGTACAGTACACTCTGATGATGAATTAATTGGCGTAGTAATATTATTATACCTATATTATATAATATATGTATATTAATACCCTGAGGGACTACAGGACTTTTAAAGGTACATATTAATACTTTAAAAGTACATAGTATATTTTGAAATGGTATCACACCAGTGACGGTTTTGTAACTTTTTTTCTGAAAGTGTATGCAATGAATACTAAAAATGTTTGAATAATGCAGTTACAGTATCAGCTTATTAGGATGTCTGTATTTGATTGCATATTGAAAACTAGGTGGATGCTGGGCATATTTATGGAGATTCTCTTGATCGCCAGCTAGACCTCAGACTGCATAAAGACGGGAAGTTGAAGTACCAGGTACCGTTCACCAGTTAAATGTCAGGCATGCTGTGGAGTCATCAGTCGTGCTAGGCTGAGCATGTCTCCAAGTACATGAGATACTGTATGTCATTCTGATCATTTGTATATATCATAGGTAAAACATGTTAAATATGATCTGTCATTCTGGTCTTTTCCATTACAGAGGGTCACTCAGATTAAAACTGCTTACTGCCTCACTTTTACTGTTCTTATACAAAAAATAGCAGTTTATACTAAATCATATTTACCTGTTTTACAAATGATATACAGATTCTTTCTACTCGTGTTTCATAATTGTGGCCCTGTACATTTTCAGTTGCTTTATTTCACTTCATGTGTGCAAGCATTTCCTTCTGAATGTCTGTGCGGATAACCTCATAGAATTGTGGGTGTGAACATGTGGTTTTTGTCAAGCCTCAGTGATGTAATTTAAGATATAGCACACTGTTTAGTCTTGTAACAGTGAGTATAGTGTGATTAGTAAGTTAGTGTGGATATATAGTTATATACTAATCGAAACCTGTTAAAGAGATTTCAGGACAGTTTTTGTGAATTCACCCTATATAAACTACCGTTCAAAAAAGTCTGGGCTTGATATTTTTTCATATTTTTGAAAAAAGTCTCTACTGCTCACAAAGGCTGCTTTAAAAAAAATACAATAAAATAGAAATATTGTGAATTATAATTATACAATTTAAAATAACTCTTCTCTGTTTTAATATATTTTAAATGTAATTTAATCCTGTGATGCAAAACTGAAAAAATTTTCAGCAGCCATTACTCCAGTCCTCAGTGTCACATGATCCTTAAGAAATCATGCTAATATGCTGCTCAAGAAACATTTCTTACTATTATCATTATTGAAAACAGTTGTGCTGCTTAATGTTTTTGTGGAAAGCATGATACATTTTTTTCAGGATACTTTGAATAGAAATTTGAAAAGTATGCATTTATTGATTATTACTTTAGAGCAACAGTGTTTAAAGAAACAATTCTGCCTTTTACCATATGTTTTCTGTTTTTGCACTGGATGTAGGTGGTCAATGATATATACCCCCCCACAGTGCTAGATGCACCGGTCAAAATGAACTACCCACCGTCTGTCCCGCCAGAGCAGCAGCTGGCCATTGGGCAAGAAGTGTTTGGACTGCTGCCGGGTCTCAGTTTGTACGCCACCTTGTGGCTGCGTGAACACAACCGTGTGTGTGATATCCTGAAACAAGAACATCCAACCTGGGGGGATGAGCAGCTGTTTCAGACCACCAGGCTCATTATTATAGGTAACAATTTCCTCAAATCCAGGGGATTTTCTTTTGCTTGGGAACTTTTATTTTATATAATATTTGACTGTTACAATAATTAATATCGAAATGGGCATATTACAATAACTATGTTGAGAGAATACTTATATAATTATATTAATATATTACATTGAAAATTATGCACTTATGTACTTATAATCAGAGATGGGCGTAAATACATGAAAATGTATTTCAAATAAAAATACTATGTAGAAAAATTTATTTAAATACAAATACAGTATTTTGTATTTTGAAAATACACAAAATACATGTGAAATTGGCCATCCAATGTAGGCATCCCTATAGGCTGAAATCCATCTGGACCTATTCTGAATGCAAAAAAAAAAAAACATTTAAATGTGTACAACTGCTTAGAAACTTCAGAGGTCCATTTAAATACACCTTCCCTGGCCGTAGCAAATACAAACTAAAAAAACACCTTTATATTTATTTAATGGTAAAATTTATTTGTTTTTATAGAAAGTTTTATCAAATTCGAATCACATCATACAATTAAAATTCATTTTTGAGGAACAATAATAACAATAAACAATAAACCAGAAAGCGGAGATCTTTTCTATCATTCTCAGTGTTTGTATCATATTGTTTCAATCAGTATTGTTTCATTTAGTGCTATATTTGTTTTTTTTCTCATATTCATACAGTTGTTTTTGTTCAATGTCCACAGTCTAATCCAAGTTTACCGGGTTTACACGATTCTTTCTTTCAGTCGTTAGTGGGTTTAAGTGTGTCCTCAAAATATTTTTCACATGTGTCCTCCAAATGACCCACAACCTTATCAGTTTATATGTGAAGAAATCCATTTATTCATAAACTTCCCACAAAATGATTGTTTGACAAACTACTCTGCAAACTACTTCCTCTCACCGCTGCTTTCTGATGGATTGGAGAACAATTACTCCGAGTTGCCCCCCTGTCGTTTCACAGTGTAAAAAGTGTCAAGCAAGTGTCAAAAAAGCTGCAACCTTTTAGAGCGGAGTGCAAGTTTGCGGTGTAGAGGCAGGCAAAGTATGAACAAGGCTTCAACTGCACAAACCGCTTCCACTACGAGAGAAAGCGGCAGCTGCGCAGTGATTCCAGCTTTTTCTATGTAACGTAAACAATGTAGAAAAAGTTCAATCAATTCACACTTGATTAAACTATTCACACTTTACATTATCGCCACAATATATGTATTGTCACATCACCCAAACCCTACCATGCAGTAATGCTTTAAACCCAGCCCTTTTGATAAGCTAGTTGATAAAAAAACAACAACCTATTAACTATCAACACATGATTGGCTTATGCTATTTTTTCCTTGTTGGTGCTCTTTTATCCTTTCATGTTAACTGAAGGCAAATCTGAATTGTGCACTAGTTTAACTTTAATCAACAAGTACAATTGACCATGACATCCTCAACTTCTCTTATTCCAGAAAAATCGCTCACACAACGCTGAATGGATCTGTACAGTCATGGCCAAAAGTTTTGGCAGTGACATAAATTGTGTTTTGCAAAGTTTGCTGCTTCAGTATTTGTAGATTATTTTTTCCACGGTTTCTATTGCAATTTGGGGGCTTCTGCTTGTCCACTCGCCTTTCGAGGACTGACCACAGGTTCTCTATGGGATTGATATCCAGGGAGTTGCCTGGCCACGGATTCCAAAATTTCAATGTAATGATCTTCGAGCCACTTCTTTATCACTCTTGCTTTGTGACATGGTGCTCCATCATGCTGGAAAATGCACGGATCATCACCAAATTGCTCATGTATCGTTGGAAGAAGTTGCTCTTGCAGGATGTTTTGATAACATTCTTTATTCATGGCAGTGTTTTTTGGGCAGAATTATGAGAGAGTCAACTCCTTTGGTTGAAAAGCAATCCCACACATGATTGGTCTCAGGATGCTTCACTGTTGGCACAAAACAGGACTCATGGTAGCGTTCACTTATTCTTCTCCGAACAATCGATTTTCCTGATGTCCCAAACAGTCGGAAGGAAGCTTCATCAAAGAAAATAACTTTGCACCAGTCTTCTGCTGTCCAATCCTTGTACTTCCTGCAGAATTTCAGTCTGTCCTTCATGTTTTTCTTGGAGAAAAGTGACTTCTTTGCTGCCCTTCTTGACACCAGGCCATTGCCCAAAAGGCTTGGCCTCACTGTGCGTGCAGATGCACTCACACCAACCTGCTGCCATTCCTGAGCAAGCACTGCTCTGCTGGTGACACGATTCCTAGCGCTTGCTGGACACTCTGGGACGTCTTGAAGACTTCTTCATTGCAGTCGAACCTCTCTCCTTGATGTTCTTGATGATCCGGTAAATAGTTCTTTCAGGTGCAATATTCCTTGTAGCAATTTCCTTGCATGTGAGGCCATTTTGATGCAAAGCGATGATGGCTGCACGTGTTTCTTTGGAGGTAACATTGCTAACAAGAACACAATGATTGGAAGCGCTTCTTCCCTCCTTTTATAGCAATCAGTCTGCTCTTACAATCTAATTAGTATGATAGTGGTTTTACCTGACTAGTACTCATTCACATTTTCACATGTGCTGCTGATATGATTATTCAATTAATGTTGGTCATTTTGTGTCAGGATAAAAAAACCAGTGAAATTTGAAAATGAAAGTAAATTTTTTGGCCAATTATGCTTTTAGCATTTATTTCAAATGCATCTGATCACTCTACACAGTAATCTAGAAACAATGGGCCTTATTTATCAATCTAACGTAGAAACAATCGCAGATCCGTGCGCACAAATCAGCTTAAGACAGAGTTCACGTGTGATTCATTAAACATCCGTATGCCGCCAATTTCATTGTACGAATGTTCACACATTGATAAATGTGGCGGCAGAAAACAATCGTCATTTGAATATCACGCCCATAAAAACACCCCGGTTTTGAAGCCTCGCCCCTAGAGTTTACGACACGGAGAAGCGAAACTCGGCCAAAAAGAGGAAGTAATCTCGTGAAAGAGAAATTGATCTTACTCCAAAAACAACCGTTGACCTTGTAATTGCAAACAATTAGGCTACATTAATATATGTAATTTATATGTATATTAAAGGGGTCATATGATGCTGCTAAAAAGAACATTATTTTGTGTATTTTGTGTAATGTGTTTATGCGGTTTAAGGTTCAGAAAACACATTCTTTTCCACATACTGTTTATTATTTTTTCTCCTCTATGCCCCGTTTTTCTGAAACGCGTCGATTTTTACAAGCTCATCGTTCTGAAAAGCGAGGTACACGCTGATTGGCCAGCTATCCAGTGCTTTATGACTGGCCAAATACCTCAAGCGTGAGACGGAAATGTTACACCCCTTACCATATTGTGATGATGCCCTGTCCGGCCGGAGTGACGAGACAAAACCAGTAAAACCCATCATAAACTAGGCATTTTTTTGCATTCAGTGGGGACATAATTACGGATTATAATGACTTATACTGTCTTTTTACGCGTTGCGTTGCGCCGCGTAAACATAAAACCATGTCTGCATTTGTGATCGGAGAAATGACAAACAACAAGCCCTACTCTACACGGCCCAAAAAACTCGCTTTAAATATAAAAAAAATAAAAAACTCAGAACAGCTGGCATTGTAGTCTACTCTACCAGTATCAGTAAACAGTCCTCCATAAAATGTGCTGCACACATCTAATTATTTGGGTTGAAGTGTTCTGGAACAGTGTTGTAATACAACTTAACCACTGATTTCTAGCCGTGTCCATTTTTGGAAGGCCAAACACAGTAGTTCGCTTTCCCAACGAAACAGCGTCACACATTGCTGCCTACAGTGAGCAGAGCCCGGGGGTAGCGTGAGGAACACGGGAGGTTAGAGTTAGCAAGTTGCGGGCTTGAAACGGCACGGCGTCGATTCTTGGGGTGCGAAGGAGCGTCCAGAAGACATTGTGACGACTCCGGTCTGGCTCCACTTCGTCCCCCCTTAAGCCAAGCCGGCGATCCACAGGCAATTTGTAGTATTTCCTCACACCAGCACGGATCAGCTCCAGGCATGACTGAAGCGATATCGTCCTCTTTTGGAAGACCAAACAAAGTATTTCCGCTTGTTGCACAAAACGAAGCACACAGCGTCTTACGACATGGCGGCGGCAACAACAATACAACAGCGGAATAAAAGTTACGCTTTCTTTCTTTGCGTGAACATTTGGGCACGTTATGCAAATCTTCCCACATAGTGACAAAGACATGTGGGGGCGTGTTAGAACGAGCCGTTTCAGGAGGGCGTGGTTGACTCTTAAACTTTTATAAAGAATATCTCTTTTTGGATTTGAGACTTTAGTCTTTTGCAACTTTACAGATCTTCTTTAAACACCAAGAAATTGTAACACTCCAAAGAGAAAGGAAAAAATTAGAATCCAAAGTTTATATTTTTGCCATAGGCCTATTTGTAACATTTGTTTGCATAACTATTATTCATTATGTAGCCTAAACATGGCTTTATACTTCAGTCATGTTTTAATATCCGTGTAAAATCTTTCACATGCGCAAAAATGTTTGTTTGGGTGTTGCACGCTGATTTTACAGTGGACCTTTTTAAAATAAACAGTGTAACTTATGTTTTGTTGACTGCATTTTAGTTTGATGATGAATTGCTGAAATGTTAGCAACGCGAGAACTAATGTGTTTGTGTGTGCGGAGTCCCTGTGTCGATCAGATTGATTAAAATCAATAAAGATATAAAGAATAGAAATAAAATGCATTAAGAGTGCACAAAAACGAGCGTAGCCTATAGCCTACTTGTTGCACAGTGTTTTTTTTTTTCCTTTTGTTAATCTGTTAATTATATTATGGCCTATTATAATATTTTTTTGTGATCCTATTTATTTTATATTCCTTTTTATAGACTTATTTCTGTTTTATTCTCCCCTTCTCCTTTCACAAAAGCGCTGCAGGTGCATGATGCGACGATTGGATCCTCATGGTCTTGTTTACGCTGCTATTCGTGCATATAAAGCTAAAGCCCTGTACAACACAACAACAAAAAAGACATTCTAATCTTACTGGTTAACGATCGACTAATGAGCTTTATGTGCAAAAATGAGTTTAAAAATGAGCAAAATGCTGTCATTCTACAATTCTCCACTGTATTTACTATGCTGCGCGCAAGTTCAGGTAACTCAAAAACTTGCGTACACGAGCTAAAACCAGATGTGAGATTTGATCGTAGCCACCGCTCATGTCCATATTGATAAATTCCAAGTTTTGCGTTGAAATTTTCTGTCGTACGTTCGTTTCGTAAATGAGGCCCAATGTGAATGAACACCACAACAGCTTAAGCAGCAAACTTTGCAAAACACAAAATTTATGTCACTGCCAAAACATTTGGCCATGACTGTACAGCTGCAGCTCATGTTGGTGTTGGGGGAAGGGGGCATGTCTGAACTAGTTGATGCACAAAATCGGCACCCTGATAAAGAGGTTGACTAGCACTATTTTATGTAAATGTGAAAATACAAAAATACTAATCTTAAATGTATTTAAATACAAATAACATTAGATTTTTTCCCAAAGGCGTTAAAATATTAAATATAATTTCAATAATTATTTCAAATACGTATTTGAAATACATGTATCTGATATACTACCCATCCCTGCTTATAATTTAAATAAGAATGCCATTTAAATTCCAGTTAATTAGAATTACAATTAATTAAAAACAAAAAAGTTTTATTGTTCTAAGTGTTGCTTTTTTATATGTAAAGTTGTCTATGATTTCTATAAAAATAATATTTCATTATATACTAAGTTTATGTAATTGTAATTAATTCAAAATGAAAATCGAGAATAATAAACAAATATTATAATTTATTATATAACATAGTATTTAAAATATATTTTTTAGTAACAACATTACATAAAATTATTTGAATTGAAATTGAACTTGAAATCAATTCCCTAAATTCAGAATTTTCTACAACCTGGTGCCTATTCCTTTATGAAGATTATTATATTATATCATATTATATTATATTCAAATCTGTTATGTGATCATTTTTTTCAAAAACTGAAAAACATGCTGATCCAGCTACTGTAGGTTTTTCAAAAGTGCTCACAGTTCTCCACTGTGCAACACTTTACATAATGCTTGTATTTACTAATTCGATAAAAAATTGAATGTTCAAATTTTGACTCAATTAAATCAAGGTGAGACCATTCATATTGTGATCGAGGACTATGTGCAACATCTGAGCGGTTACCGGCTGAAACTCCACTTTGATCCCGCGCTGCTGTTCACCTCACCGTTCCAGTACCAGAACCGCATTGCTGTGGAGTTCAATCAGCTTTACCACTGGCACCCGCTCATGCCTGACAGCTTCCACATCGCTGGAGAAGAGATTCACTACCCTCAGTTCCTGTTCAACACCTCTATCCTCACCCACTACGGGGTGGAGAAGCTGGTGGATGCCTTCTCAACCCAACCCGCAGGACAGGTAATGGCACCATGAGGGCTGTGGGGGAGAATTTAATGACTTAAATATCTGTTCCAAAAGAGAAACAAATAAACCATTCATAATGAGGTGCAATGATCCTTAGGCTGTGTCTGGGATGTTAGTAGGTTCTTAGGTCTTGGTCTGTTTTTGTCACTTCAAGGGGCATTTCCAATGAGTTTACCGCCCTCGTTGTTTCAAACATGTCTGTGAGTGTTTTATTGCAGTGGGTCAAGAGATACTCCAACCAAAAATGAAAATTCTCTCATCATTTACTCACCTTCATGCCATCCCAAATGTAGAAGACTTTCTTCTGTGGAGATTTTTATTTTAAAAAATCCATTTCTGTGACTCTATGTAACGTATGTTTTTGGCCAACTGTTCACACTTGGCATAAACGTCAGTACGTTGTGAAGTGGGATGTAAGCATGAAACTTGCATGAGAAGTAGTGTGAAGCACAGAGGACCTCACCTTCCAAGCATGTTTCACAAAGTGCTTATATTACACTTTACAATGTTCTGATGTTTACATCAAGTGTGAAATAAACCCATTTTTGACAGTTAGTCTGAAGCGATGGTTTATAGTTGTAAAGTTTAAAATATTAGTAATTTGCTCTTACACACGTACCCGTTGGCTTTAGAAGACTGAATTGATTAATCAACTGGGGTCGTATGGATTACAGTTGTGTTCATTTTGCGTGGTTATCCATATGTACTCACAAGGATTCTTTTTCTAAAAATGAAATAACCGTATACATTGTGAGAGCATGAGAGTGAGGAAGTGAACAAGTATAGGTAGAAATATTTGACGTGTTTACAATTAAAATGTGAGGTTTAATCTGATTGATATGTTGCTGAGAAACTGATATGATAGGGTGATTTCTTTTAGATAAACAGAAAGCCTTTTTCATCATAGCATAATCAGGCTAATAAGTAGGATCACACTGAATGTGTGTCTGCAGAATATCAACAAAAGCTCTGTAGATCCTGAACGGATGTTGGGCAACACTTAATTCCACATTCCAAAATTCCTATGTACAATATACATAACATACATGGTATTATATATATTTTTAGTTAATATAAATGTTTACTTATTTTTAATAGATTCAAATATAATTTCACTACTGAATTTAATGTACAGCATGTTTTTTTGTTTTTTTTGTAAGTAATTAAGGTTAAAGAGAGTTTCTTTTGTATTTTTAATCATAAATCTCTTTGTGTTGTGACAGATTGGAGGTGGTCATAATATTCACCAAGTGGTGTGCAAAGTAGCTGAGGGGGTCATCATTGAATCTAGGGAGCTCCGACTTCAGCCCTTTAATGAATATCGCAAGAGATTCAATCTGAAACCCTACACATCTTTCTCAGAATTCACAGGTATTGTTCATCATCATTGATGCCTGTAGAGAGCTTCTTGTGATTTCTTGATTTCACTCTTGACTGTGTCTTTTTTTATGAGGTTCTGAATGTAGCTGATCATTATTTTTAATGGTGTAATAAGATAAATGAGAACATGCTGAAAATTCAGGGTCAAGTTTGGATTTTTGGATTATACCAAAAATGAAAATTTGCTGAAAATGTACTCACGCCATCCAAAATGTAGATTTTGCTTCTTCATTTCAACATATTTTTTTTTTAAATTTAGCATTACATCAATTGCTCATCATTGGATCCTCTGCAGTGAATGGGTGCCGTCAGAATGAGAGTCAAAACAGCTGATAAAAACATCACAAGAATTCACACGACTCCGGACCGGTTGTTCAGGTGGGATATGGCCTGGTGAAAAACTGTTCTTGTGTCTGGCCGTTTTGGTGCACAGTGGTCTGTACCGCCGGCCAGAGGGCAACAGTTCAAAGAGGGAGTGTGCTGGGTGTGTGGGGTCCATAGTGATTTTGCCAACCCTTTTGCTCACTCTGGAGGTTGTAAATTCTTGAAGGGTGTGCAGGGGGGCACTAGAAAAAAAACAAAAACAGCAACAATAATCCTCTCAGCAGTCCTGACTGTCCGTTGAAGTCTCCTGATGTCTGATTTGGTAGCTAAGCCAAACCAAACAGTTATAGATGAACACAGGACGGACTCAATGATGGCCGAGTAGAACTGTATGAGCAGTTCCTGTGGCAGGTTGAACTTCCTCAGCTGGTAAAGGAAGTAGAACCTCTGCTAGGCCTTTTTTTTTTACAATAGAGTCAATGTGATTGTCCAACTTCATGTCCTGAGAAATGGTGGTGCCCAGGAACCTGAATGACTCTACTGCTGCTACAGTGCTATTCATGATGATGAGTGGGGGGAGTGCACTGTCATCTCCACTGTTTTGAGCGTGTTGAGCTCCAGGTTGTTATAACTGCACCAACTGCAGCCTCTGTGTTCTGAAGCACGTGTGGAATCAGTCCAATAGAGAAGCGAGACGTCACGAGCGGGGTGACGTGAGCAACCAGGAAACATAAAAGCGGTTCCAGCAAAGGGCATGTTAGCTTCTGCTCTTCAGCGAGCGCGTTGTGTTGTGTGTGATTGTTTGCAAAGCACCAGTCAATCAGAAAAACACTCTGTTAGACAAGTTACAATGTCAAAGTGTAAAGAAAAATCAAAGAAAGTGGCGGAGGGATCCGAGACAGGCTCGTCCTTATCTCGGTCCTCTCCCGCTAGATCCACTGCTCCCTCTCAGGTTTCAGAAGCACACGCTGTGGTTTCTTCCCCCCGGAAAGAGAGCCAGACGCTTCATCTATCTTCCTCTGAGGAGGTTGATGTGATGAGGGTCGACACAGAGGAGACTGTGCAGTCGCCACCACAGTCCCTTGCGTATGAGGAGCTTGTGGAAGTTGTGATTCATGCTGTAGCCAAATTAAACATCGACTGGCCAGCGGAGGAGCAGGAAGTTCATCCCAAGAGTAAATTGGACAAATGTTTCTTGCGTGCTAGATCGCAGCCTTCATGGTCTTCCATTTTTCCCTGATCTCCACACTGAGGTGTCGAGATTGTGGTATAAACCATTCTTGTCCCATCTCTTCAGCCCCACCGTCACAAACTTTTCTAATATTGTGGGGTTGAATGAGAAGGGATATGGGGCGATGCCAGCGGAGGAGCAGATGCTCGCGAGCTATCTCTCCCCATCTTCAGCATCGTCCTTTTTTTTTTCATTGTTGTTGTTGTTATGTTGGGAAGCCAGAATGCATAGCCATCAACAGAAACATACATTAACCGAACTGTTTTATGTGTTGTTAAATTTAACAAACCGTTTTACAGATGCGTTGTCATTAAGTTGAACTGCAGTGCAAGTGCGTGCCGAACAGAGTGGAGAACCATACGGTTCGATTTTTTACCGAGAACCTTTCCACCCCTATTTCTTACAAATACACAGCATTTCTCTTCACAAGACATTAATTGATGGACTAGAGTTAAGTAGATTGCTTTTGGATTTTTGTGATGTTTTTATCAGCTGTTTGAAGTCTTATTTTGACGGTACCCATTCACTGGAGAGGATCCACTGGTGAGCAATGCTAAATCTGTTCTGATGAATAAACAAACTCATCTACTGTCTTGAGGGTAAATACATTTTCAGCTCATTTTAATTTTTGGGTGGAACTAAACACTTCATGTTTACACAATGTGAGTGGGTGGTTATCACTCAACACATGAACTACCCACCAGGCCACATTAATATTTATGTTTTTCTGTTTTACAGGAGAAAAAGAGATGGCTAAAGAACTAGAGAAACTGTATGGTCATATTGATGCTCTGGAGTTCTACCCAGCTCTTTTGCTAGAGAAGACACGACCTGGTGTGATATTTGGCGAAAGCATGGTGGAAATGGGGGCCCCATTTTCCCTAAAAGGCCTCATGGGAAATCCTATTTGCTCCCCTGAGTACTGGAAGCCCAGTACATTTGGGGGGAAGACAGGTTTTGATATAGTAAACTCTGCTACTTTGAAGAAACTGGTTTGCCTCAATACAAAATGGTGTCCTTATGTATCTTTCCATACTCCTCCATCAGATTACAAACAACAGAGGACATCTCACGGTGAACTTTAGCACAATGTACTTGTGGAATCTGTTTTAAATCACTGATCAAAAATGTGACTTCTATTTACAGATGTGAATGAAAACGAATTATCTTGTAAATCAGAAATGAATTAGTAATGACAATTATTTGAGTAGTTATTTGTAACAAGGTGACTGAAGAATGGATTTTCATAGTATTACAATATTATTAACATTTTTGGATTATGAAAGAGTGTTTATTACAACATACATGATAATTTTATGCATTTAATTGACCATTTGCTAAGCTCCACCATAAAAACATTACAGACCAATCCTGCTTAAGCAACTGTTGCCATCTGCCAGCTTTTGTTCTTTTATAATACAATGCCACAATACATTCCTGCCCACTTTATAAGCATATTTTACTGAAAATCATGCTGTTTATGGTAATCTCATAACTAAAGAGGGTGGAACTTAACAAAGGATCAGTTAGAGAATTGACTAAAAGGTTGGTGATTTCTTGCTACCTACTTGATCAAAGCTTTAAAAAATAGTGTAACTTTATATCATCAGGATGATCCGGTCATATAGAATCGTTTTTTACTTTGTTTACTGGCATTCATATTGCCAAACAACCATCAATCCATTTTCCAAACTGCTTGTCCTATGAAAGGTCGTTGTAGTCTATCCCATGGAAACACCCTGGACGGATGACCAGTCCATCACAGGCCAAATAAACATTTAGCTTTAATTCATTGTCAATAAATAAATAAAAATAGTATTCCGTCCATTTTATGATGCTGAAAAATTAATTGTATCTGCTGCCTCATATCTGTTCTGTAAATTCTAATGCACTGTTCAACTTGAAATAAGTAATTTCTTGAGATGTGGATCTGTGATGGCCAGTTATTTTTTCTTTGTTACAGAGTGTTCACTGTTGTATTCATTTATGATCTTTGATATGAATGAATGTAACCTCATAATATTCCTGTTTTTCCAAGCAAAATATATCCATTTGTAGCACCATTACTATGAGACTTTTCTCCAATATGATGTAGTTTGTCAAAAATGCATGTCTGATCATTTACATAAGAGGTTAAAATAAATAAAATGGCAAATCATTTATTTTACAACAAAATGTTTAAATTGTACAGTTAAATGGCTCTTTACCATTTCCAGCAATCTTAATAATCATTCATTTGTAGCCATTAACTAAGACAATAACACTTCATATTAATCTATCACACTATGATCTGTTCTGAATAAAATTATGTAAAGAGAGTAAATGTAAATGAATCATGTCATAGTGTAAAGAAAAAAAGAATTAAAAAACACAACAGCTGCTTATAAAATGAACTCAAAAGTCAACAAGAGACTTAGTTTTATTAATTGTATTTATTGGTAACTTTTACTTCTATGTAAAAGCAAAATACAACAGTTTGTTGCCCATAAAGTACAATACTCCCAATATCTTAAGATTAATGATCATCAGAGCAATACGCAACCAACGCACAACTAAATAACTAATGGAGGTGGTTTACCTTAATAATGCAACGACGGAAGTACAGTCGAGATGGGGCACCGAGTCTAAACCTTTTTACAACTTTTAAGTTCTATCATCCCTTTGCATTTACTCTCCATTACTGTGGATACATTTTCACAATATTTTGAGGCATCAGCTATGTACTTAGGTTTTGTAAATCATTTCTTAGTGAACTGCTGGGTAAGAGATGTGGGCGTGTATCCTAATAATTTTAAGGGGCAGAAATACTTCATTTACAGTTAATATCACTCTTAAGTGAGAGTCGAGTGTATAATGTCCTTGGCTTAAGGAGCAATAGGGTGGGGTGGTTTAGATAGTGGGGTTGTGTATAAACTTGTAGTGACGGATGATAATTGGTTAGCCGGGTGCGAATTTGTTCCCGTGCGTCGTAAGTATGGGACTTGCCTTCTGTCCGTATTAAAGATTAAGTTGGCTGAGTGTGGGAGGTGCCATGTATAGAGTAATCATAGAGATACCGCACAAAAGCCTCAGGCTGAGGTGGCTCAGGATGTTCAAGATTGATCAAGTGTTGGTACAATAGAAACAGAAGCGGAAATGGTAATGCATAAGTAACAAAATAATGATTTCAACAATATTAAAATATCTTAGGTAGCGCAAGTATAGTGCAAGTTGAAGGCGTAGGTCGAGCTGGGATGGTTGCTTGTTACTATATGTTGTTATATTGGTGGATATAAATGATTAAATACTCTTTATGTTCATTTAATGAAAATGCCTTCATTATTCAAACTAGATTTAAAAAATTTTAATCTGTTTGGGAACAATAGCTGTTTGGAAAAAATAGTGGTTCCTTTGATTTGAAAAAATATATATATCATCAATCAATCATATCAATAATGATAAGAAAATACTTTTTTAAAGCTAACTCATAAATACTGAGATCAAATACAATTTTTCAAAAAACTGAAAAATATTTAAACATTTTTAGTTATATCGCCCTGTCCCATTGCTACAAAACCCAAAAAAAAAAAATAGTTTTACATGCTATCTAAACCTGTTAATGGGTTAACCATATATGTACCTTACCATATATGGTGAAAAACTGTAAATGATTTAACATTGCATTATATGTAATATTACTGTCAAATAATGTGAACTCTATGGGTTTCGGAAATATGAACTGCCATATAATTTACGGTTAAAGACAGTAAAAGGACATTACCAGAATTTCTCGTGTGACGCATCATATATGATTATATTCATTTAAATATTTTAGTTTCTTCTGTCTGACAGTATGGCAGATGTAGCATGCGAAGTCATTTCAAATCAAGTTCAGTACATGCTGTGAAAGTAGTTAATTCAGATGCAGCCATTCTAACGCATGGCTCCATATGAGCTCATGCTGCCTTTTATTAAACCAGCATCATAGGAAATATGACAATCATTTAAAAAAAATAATTAGGGAGAAAAAAAATAGAGGGAGAATAAAGCACCAGCACCATCTTTATAACTGCCTGTAGCCCTATGAAGTGAGCGATTTAACAACGAGCTTTCTCATGACTTCAACTTTTGTCACACTCTCTTGTTATTTACTGTGGCTAGCAGAGGGTGCAGTCAGTTCGTGCTCCAGCCTGGTGTTCACCTGCTGGCCTGGAGGTCCAAAGGCAGGGCATGGAGGATGACTGGCTGCCGAGGGGCTTGAAGGGTAGAAGTGCACATCCACAGCCACAGAGGTCATGCCCAGGGACACACAATGGGACAGCAGGAGGGGAGAGAAACCGTGGGAGATATTGATGCTGTGGCGCACAGGAGTTGAGGAGGGATCGCTGGTCTGGAGGGTCAGGGAAGAGTGCAGGCCCTCCTCCTGGGCAGGTGCTGGATTGGCTGGAGGAGGTGATGGGGCGTCCTGACCTGGTTCAAATTCTCTGCTCCTCCAGTCCTCCATGCACTGCAGCTGAATGTCAGAATGTGGTGAGGGAGTGACCTTCCCCTCCTCAAATATAGTCTCCAACTAATTCAGAATGGGAAAAAAACTGAATATTGTTAAAAAGAAAATAAGTAACTGTTACTTCTTTATCTATAGCTGTGAATTTACCCACAGACTGACTGTACTTTCTTTATGTCTGGAGTCCCAAAGGCTGCAATGCTGTATGTGTAGAAATAAAACTAGTAATTTCAAAATGAATCTATTAATTTGATAGAATAGGAGAAATTTTGAAGAATGATCATGCTGCTTTGTTCCATAAAACGAAAGTGAATGGTGACCAGGGGCTGATAAGCTCCAAAAAAAGACAAAAAGCTGCTATAAAAGTGTTCATATGACACATGCACTTAGGTCTTATGATAACTTTGTTGTTCATTAAAAACTTAAGTTTAAAACAGTTTAAAAACTTTTATTCAGCAAGGATTCATTAAATTGATCAAAAGTGAGAGTAAAGATGTTAATAATGTTACAAAAGATTTCTATTTCAAATAAAAGCTGCTCTTTTGAACTTTCTGTTCGTCTAAGAATCTTGAATCGGTCAAATGAATCGTGGTTTTCACAAAAATATTAAGCAGCACAACTGTTTTTCACACTGATAATAAGAAATGCCGGTTACACTTTACTTGAAGGGGTGTGCATAAGACTGACATGACACCAACATAATCATGATATGACACATTTCATGAATATGAAGGTTTTTTATGCATGTTTATGACAAATGTCATTAAGTGTAATTCGCTCAGTTATTTAATTTTTAATGCAAAGATGACATTGTTTTTTGGAGGTCTTTGTTATGGGCTATGGTTAGGGGTAAGGGTTAGGGTTAGGTCAAATAATGTCATTTTTGCATTAAAAATGACATAACTGAGTGATTGACACTTAATGACAGTTGTCATAAACATGCATAAAACCTCCTTCATATTCATGACATGTGTCATGTCATGATTATGAAGGTGTCATGTCAGCCTTATGCACACCCCTTCAAGTAAAGTGTTACCGAAATGCCTATTAGAATGATTTCTGAAGAATCATGTGACACTGAAGACTGGACTAATTGCTGCTGTAAATTCAGCTTTGCCAACCCAGAATAATGTATTTTAATTATTAATTTAATAAAACCAGTTTGTAGACTTTTGTTACTTTTTTATTGTATTTTTGATCAAGCCTGGCAGCCTTGGTGAGCATAAGAGACATTCAGTGTCCGGTTACGATATTCTCCTTCATATGTTTGGAATAAAATTTGTTAAAGAGGTGAAAAACACAACAAAGTTTAAGACCTGGTCCTCTTCTCTAGGCTCTGGGTGAGTCTCCACAATAACTGGCAGGCCCTGGGTGGACTGGACACAGTCTTGCAAATCATCAGACGGTGGCTCTATCATAAAGATGGATGGGCTGCCTTCTGTTGGGAGCGCTCTTGTCTCCGATGTGTTGGGGCTTTGCTCAATAACAGCCATCAAATTATCATCTTCAAATGCCCTAAAATGTGCCATCATTAAGAAAGTTACAAAATCACTATTCAATTAATGCAATGTTGACGCGATGTTGACAATTTACTTATGCTCTCAACAAGACTAACTTGTTATCATATGTCCTTTCCATTGCAAGACATTCTCCATGCCTACAAGGCCCACATATTCCCCTCAGAGCTATGAGAAAAAAAAAATTATATTACATTTTTCGATGCACTTGAACATATTATTTATGAACTCATCACAGGTTTGATTTTAGTATTTAAATTATATATCACCTGCCCTCCCTGTAGGTAGAGCTGCAGGGTCCTTTTTCTGAACCAGAGAGTAAAAGGCCATGGCAATGAAGATGAATGCCAACGAAACACCAACTCCAGCTACAATAGGAATATCATGCTTCTCAATCACAGGCAACCAAGTTTGGGATTTCTCCTTTTCTCTGAGGAAAATAATGTAATATTATAAGAAAAACTCAAAGAAGCCATTATAGTTTATTAAAAAGGAATTATTTCAGGACACTGAAACATGATAAAACGCTTTTAATCCTTATACCATATTTAAATCATAAAATCAATATAGATACTAAGATCATTTCAGATTTCCCTGTCCAGTGCAATAATGTGTTTTGGTAAAAGTCAGTAATTTTCTGTTCGTTGTTAGTTATTACACAATACACTGCATGAAGGAACCAACCTGAAACCAAACACTTTCATCATGCTTCAGCAATTTCTCAGATAAGGAAAATTTCTCATGCCACACGTTCTCGTGAGGATATGTTTAAGTACTCAGGCACTGCTGACAAAAAGTTGTCAAGTTTCAAGCTGTCAAATATATATCGATGCTCATCATGGATTTAAACCAAGAAGAAAATGGTATACAAATCCCTAAAATAATCGCTTTCTTCTGAAATTGCAAAACACAGTGTAACTGTCTTCCATCCAATGTTACATATAGAACACAAAAATGCCTAAAAAATGTAGTCATGATTATTTGAGGGCCTACACAGAAATATATCTAAAAAATACGAATGATCATAATTTGTTTACAAATATGAAAGGAAATAACGCTTTTTGTTTAAAAGATTACTGTGAATAAATGACTTCTAAGGTGTATATGTATTGATCTTATGCTGTAACAATGACCAAAAAGTACCCCCCAAAAATAAATACAATAAAAATGTATGTTAATATTAGCAAATATTAGTTTTTTTCTCTGCTATAAATGGCAAAAGAACTGAGAAGCTCATTAACAAAGACATTCATTTGATCACCAACCTGTTATTATTGTCAGTGGTCCTCATAGGGGCCTGTGAGGTGTTTTTCTTGAGTGAGTCTGTGTCATTCCTCACTGATGACTTGGTACTTCCAGACTGCTTGATGATTTGACTCTGATTTTGATGCTGTTCCACGGGAGCCGAGGCAGTGAGATCCTCTACATCCACTAAAGTTAAGCCTGTAGTCTGAGTCTGTCCACTAAAGGACTGGTCACTATTCAGGGAAACGCTCTGAATTTTTTTAAGATGGGTATGGGAATATAAGTCTGCTGGGAAAGGCGTGTTTGTGTTTGGATTCATTACTGGAGGTTTTGTGACCTGCTCTGTTATTTGGATATGTTGACGTGCATCCTGTAAAAAAGTCTCTTTGAGTGGGGGAAATGGTGTAGGTTTGACAGGCACAGGGGTTGGTTTTTGTGTTTGAATGGGTTGTTTGTTTTTCTCATTAATTCCTACGCTAATGCCACTTGGCTTAAGTGAAATGAACTCTGTAGTGTCTTGGGTAGATTCAAGATTCAGGTATGTTGGTGAGTCCTCCACAAAAGCATAAAACACTGCACACCAAGGGGGGAAAAAAGAATAAGAACATCATTTTTTAGTTTTGCGAGAAAGATTCAAGAAGATTCTCTAAGGTGTGTTATTATCCTGTTGTTTATTGAAGAAGGACTTACGGGATATCTTTGTGTAATCTTCAGTTGTTTGTTGAAGGGATTCATTTGTCTCTGTATTACTCAGAAGCTTTGAACCATAAGGAAAGGAATTAATAAATAGCTCTTGCTCACTCTCTGGAACCTGCAAGGTTGGAAAAAACAACTAATCTCAGATCCATGATTGTTACCAGATGCATGTATTGCAAGGTATTATTTAACCAATTTAAAGAACTAAATCACTGAAAATGGTCAAAATGGTGGAGAATGTTAATGAAAATGCCAAAGTACTCACAAAACAATGACAGAGTCAGTCACGTGTTATAAGGCTAATGTCACGGATGGCGCAGTATGACTATCTCTGCATTTTGCATTACTCACAGTGGGCATAATCGTTTTACTCAGTGCTTCCTTATCAGGTGGGACATCAGAGTCAGCTTTAAGGAAGAGCATTTGACTGGTTAGATAAAACCAAGATGTGCAAACATGAAACTGATGTTTATTGACTGGAGCTATGAGAACTAAAACAATCTTAGTTCTCATGCATTTTGCTCACCAGTTACAGTTATGATGACACTTCTCACATCCTGACCGACTCTGTTTTCTGCAGTGCAGTGATACTCTCCTGCATCAGACCGGTGGATGTTGGAGATGACTAATGTCCCATTATCTGTAAAATTTAATTTTAAACTGAAAAAACTAAAAGTATGGCCTACAAGAAAAAAAACTAAATCATATGGTAAAACCACAGTCTGTCCAATATGTAACAAACCATCAATGTGTATCTGTTGTGGGAGTGAGACCGGAGAGTTTGAACCGGACAGTTCTGGTGAATTTTGTATCGATGCAGTTCTAATCCAAGTGTACTTGACAGGAAAATCTCCAACAGCTCGACAAGGTAGACTAACAGGTGATCCCTCTGAGACAGTGAGCGATGCAACGAAGGAAACAATGACTGGCTTCACTGAAAAAAAGAAGATATGTCAAATTTGATCTAAGTTAGAAAATTAGTTGACTTTACTTAAAAAAGAGAAGAAACCCATTGCCTTAAAAATTAAGCAAATAAGCATCATGCCTAATTGAAAAACATCAGTTATGTTAACCTGACTTTTCTGAGTCACAATGGCAATTAAAAGTTATCAAAACAAAAGAAAAAAAATTATGTTCCACTAACTTAAGCTGATCAAACCGCAATTACACAATAATGTAAAGCTAAATAACTTAAAACTAGTCTTAGTTACCAAACATTTGGGTATATTCTCAGCTACAAACGGTCCAAAATGCAGCAGCTAGAGCTCTTACTAGAACCAGGAAGTATGACCATATTAGTCCAGTTCTGTCAACATTGCACTTGCTCCCTTTTAAACATCGTATACATTTTAAAATCTAGCTAATTACTTATAAAGAAAGCCCTGAATGGTTTAGCTCCTCAGTACTTAAGTGAGCTCTTATCGCATTATGGTCCTTCACGTCCTCTGCGATCTCAAAACTCTGGCCATTTGATCATACTGTACCTAGAATATCAAAATGAACTGCGGGTGGCAGATCCTTTTCCTATTTAGCGCATTGTTCGGGACATACTCTGTCAGTTTAAATCTAAATTAAAGACCCATCTGTTTAACCTGGCATACACATAATATACTATCACATTTCTATAATTCAAATCCATTAAAGGATTGTTAGGCTGCATTAATTAGGTCAACCGGAACACTTATACACCCGATGTATTTGCTACGTCGTAAGAAGAATGGCATCTACGCTAATATTAGTCTGTTTCATTCTTATTGATCAGCACTTAGAGATGACTCTTATTGATCAGCACTTAGAGATGACCATTAACATACAGCCCTGAATGTTAATGGAGACCATGTCAACTAGATGAGTCCTAGAGACAGATCCCCTGCGGAGACCTCGACACCTAGACGGCCATCGGCACAAGACCACGGGAACCAGACGAGTCCTCTGCACAATCTGACCTGTGTTGCAGCCTGGAATTAAACCACACCATTATGGTTTCATCTGGCCAGAGGAGAACTGGCCCCCTGACTGAGCCTGGTTTCTCCCAAGGTTTTTATTTTCTCCATATCTGTCACCAATGGAGTTTTGGTTTCTTGCCACTGTCGCCTTTGGCTTGCTCATTTGTGGACACTTAATTTATGGCAATATTTTCGGCTTGATTGCACAGACACTATTTGAACTGAACTGAGCTGGACGATGACATTACTGAATCGATGATCTGACTTTAACTGAAAAATTGAGTGTTTTCTATTGTCCTCCTACATTATTGACACACTATTTTCCTGTTTAATACTGTAAAGCTGCTTTGACACAATCTGTATTGTATTAAAAGCTATTTAAATAAAGGTGACTTGACTTGACAAATAATATGCTGATTCCCAGAGTGCATTGAGGCATGAATAAATTAAGCAATTGCTTTGTTTTACTATTTTCCAGCTTAAATTGCCAGTTTCGTTACCAGTGTTTGTTGTCAGAATTAGCAAAAAAAATAAAAAATGTAATATTCAGAGCCTTATCATCAAATTAATTTGATTGTTACCATTGTTATGTTTAGCATGCTGAATGCTGATGTCTGTGTGTGGCGCAATTAAGATCACCAACTTGCTCCACAGTACCCATTAATAGTATGATGTTTATGATACAGGTGTTAGTAGTACAATTTCAATAGGCCATAACTTTACATTGCCACACAAAATGTGAATTAGTTTATTATCTATTTTGAAGTTAGATCACTTCTAAAAAGCAACCCATGGTACTAAATGATTAGCATAATAATGTATTCATACATCCTCTTATTTCAAAGAATATCATGGTGCATGTCCAAAAGGCATGTTAGTAGCATGGTACTTTTTGCTAGTATGCTATTTTTGCAAAGGAAGATTTACCAGCAACCCGAAGAGTCATGGTTTTCTGATCGTGACCCAGTGTGTTGGAGGCTGTGCATGTGTAATGGCCTTCATCATACGTTCTCACTGATGAAATGTAGAGTGTTGTGTTTCTTAACCTGGGAACAAAATGAATTCACATGCACCACCTGGTAAACCATAACGTCTCTAGGTTACGTATGTAACCATGGTTCCCCAAGGGAATGAGACGCTGCGTCGAGATCGCTTTGGGAACGCCCTTGCGTGACCGCGTTCTGAAGCACTTGTCAAATCCGTCCAATGGAGTAGCGAGAAGTCACGAGCATGGTGACGTAAGCACCAGAAATCATAAAAGCGCATCCGGCAGGGCGCAACCCAGCTTTGATGAAGTAGCGCCTGCAGGGATGTAGGGAGTATGGCAAAGAGACGCAGCGTCTCGTTCCCTCGGGGAACCATGGTTACATATGTAACCTAGAGACGTTCCCCTTCAGGAACTCGAGCTGCGTCGAGATTCGCTTTGGGAACGAGAATACCCACTGCACCATACTACCAAGTCCCTGCCTGTGTGTGTATCCTATGAGCACATCACGAAGAGAGAACATGGGAACCTGGGGTAGATGCCAGGTCTAGGTTGTAAAAGCGGACAAAAGTGTGCGTAGAGGACTAGCCTGCCACAGCACAAATGTCCTGCAAGGCCACACCCAAGCGGAAAGCCTTGGAGGCCGCCTTACTCCTGGTCGAGTGCGCTCTGACCCCCATAGGTGATGGGAGGCCAGAGGACTCGTAGGCTAGTGAGATGGCCTCGACCACCCACCTACTCATAGTCTGCTTGGTCGCCGGAGATCCTTTCTTTGGCGGACCAAAGCAAACAAACAGGTGATCTGCTTTATGCCACGGGGCAGCTCTGTGTGCGTATGCGTCCAGTGCTCGAACTGGACAGAGCCGATTAAGCCTTTCTTGGCCTACTTCCCGGAACGGAGGAGGACAGAATGCCTGAATTAATATGGGCCCTGGTGAAGAAGTGGTCACCTTAGGGACATACCCGACCCTCGGATAAAGGAATGCCCTAACCATGCCTGGAACAAACAGAAAGTGCCTGAAGATCCCCGATCCTTTAATGAGGAAATAGCGAGGAGGAAGATGGTCTTGAGCGTGAGCAACTTGACTGAAACTTCTTCTATGGGTTCAAAGGGGGCATTGCATAAGCCCTCCAGAACCACAGCCAGGTCCCATGAGGGCACCTTAGTGCGCTGTACCGGCCTCAGCCTCAGGTTGCCACGGAGGAAACGAGTGGCAAGTGGCTGTCTTCCCAATGATTGACCACCCAGAAGGGCGTGGTAAGCAGCTAATGCCGCCACGTAATCCCTTCAGAGTGAGGGAGATAACCCTGCAGAGAATCGATCCTGCAGAAACTCCAGAACTGAACCAACTTGGCAGTTGACTGGGTCTTGCAGTCGCTGTCCGCACCATGAAGCGAAAAGTTTCCACTTCAAGGCGTACTGTTTCCTCGTGGCGGGAGCTCTGGACTGGAGTATGGTCTCAACAACCTTAGTTGAGAGACCAGATGCTAGGAGCTTTGCCCCCTCAGGGCCATGCCCACAGCTTCCATAACTCCGGGCAGGGGTGAAGAATGGCACCCCCGCCTGAGAGAGGAGGTCCCTCCTTATCGGAATCTCCAGCGGAGAGCCGTTGAGGAGGGACACCAAGTCCGAGAACCAGCTTGTATAAGGGGCGCGAACGCAGACCCCCCTGCCGACTGATGTAGGAGACCACCGATGTGTTGTCTGTGCGTACAAACGCATGATGCCCCCTTAGGTCTTGAAGGAAGTGTGTCAGAGCTTGAAACACTGCCAGCATCTCCAGGCAGTTTATGTGCCACGTGAGATTATGGCCTTCCCACAGACCCTGGGCAGTGCGGCCACTCATGACCGCTCCCCAGCCCGTGAGAGAGGCATCCGTCGTTAGCATTACGCGACGACAAGGAGCCCCTAACGTCGTGCCTTGAACCGGGAACCAACGTTTCTTCCACATGTCTAAGGCACGTAAGCATCGCCGCGTGACCTTGATCATGCAAAGCGGATTCCCCCTCGGGGAAAATCCTTTGGTTCTGAGCCACCACTGCAAGGGTCTCATGTACAGCAGGCCAAAAAGGTATCACGTTGGACGCCGCTGCCATCAGGCCCAACAGCCTTTGAAACTGTTTGACAGTGAGTGACTGGCTTTCTCTTACTCTCGTGACTGTCGTGAGGGTTGACTCGATTCAAGCAGGAGACAGACGTGCCTGCATCGAGTTGAGTCCCACACCACGCCTAAATAAGTGGTTCTCTGTAGTGGAGAAAGAACACTCTTCTTGGCGTTTAGTCTTAACCCCAGCTCTCTCATATGGGCGCGGACGTATGGCTTCGCCCCCTGAAAGCAAACCTCAGGACTTCCAGTGTTGAGGGCGGATGGAAACATGGAAATAAGCGTCTCTGCGATCTATCGTAACAAACCAGTCCTCGGACTGGATCTGAGATACTATCTGCTTGATAGTGAGCATCTTGAACCGAAGCCGTTTGATAGCGCGGTTCGACGGAGATCTAAGATCGGACGCAACACCCCATCCTTCTTTGGAACTATGAAGTACCAGCTGTAGAACCCGGACTGCCTCGCATGAGGAGGAACCACGTTTCCCACCTAGATGGCCTCCTTCCTCAAGAGAGTGTCTACTTTTTGTTCCATTACCAGAGCCTGCTCGGGGTCCCACTAGTGTGGGGATGACCCCATTTGAAATGAGGTGGACGAGAACCGAACTGATTCTGTAACCTTTCTCTACAATCTGCCGGACCCATTTTTGGGATATTTAGTAGAAGTTTCCACGCTACCAGAAAATCTACTAAGGGAACCAGCCTCTCGAGGCTGGCCTCTGGTATTATTAGAGGAGCCAGTTCGGTGCCCTGAAGCGGATGACTGAGCCCTGAAGCACCGAGGTGGCAGGGGTATCAATGAACCTCCATGAGGGCACTGAGGGAACAACCGACCTGACTGCTGTAGCACCCTTACTTGAGGGGGCGAGTTCTCCCGTGCCGTACCGTTGCCGGGCGCCAGTTGGGATTTTCGCTTGTCGGAGCTCACTGAGCCCTGAAGCACCGAGGTGGCAGTGGTATCAATAAACCTCCATGAGGGCACTGAAGGAACAAACGACCTGACTGCTGTAGCACCCTCACTTGAGGGGGCGAGCTCTCCCGTGCCGTATCGTTGCTGGGCGGCAGCAGGGAATTTCGCTCGTCTGAGCTCACTGAGTCCTGAAGAACCGAGGTGGCAGGGGTATCAATGAACCTCCGTGAGGGCACTGAAGGAACAACTGACCTGACTGCTGTAGCACCCTCACTTGAGGGGGCGAGCTCTCCCGTGCCGTAACGTTGCCGGGCGGCAGCTAGGAATTTCGCTCGTCGGAGCTCACTGAGCCCTGAAGAACCGAGGGTGGCAGGGGTATCAATAAACCTCTTTGAGGGCACTGAGGAGGATTGGGCACCTTATACTGAGGTGTTATCCTTTCCTCCCTAGGTGGGGCTGCCCTCAGGGACCTGACAATGGTAGGACCATTTCGCCGAGGTCCTTTTAGACAAATAACGGTACGCAGATCCGTTTTCAGTCTAGAAGACCCCAACTGAGAGCATCGCCCCGACCCCTGATCTTTCTGTGGAGGGGTGCGGGTTGCAATGCTCTGTTCTTGAGACTGGCGATATGACGAGCTTGACGGCTTGGGCTGCTCCCGCTCAGCACCCCACGCCTGAGCAGGTCAGCCTGGTATGCTTATAACACCGCCATGGTGTGCAAACATGACCTGCCGCCGTATAAGCTTTCCAAACCAGACTCGATGTAAGCCTAACGGGCCAGGTGGGAAGCTTCGGGGCCTTCAGGGACGATGCTGAGGATGGGGAGAGATAGCTCGCAAGCGTCTGCTCCACCACTGGCATTGCCCCATATACCTTATCATTCAGCCCCACGATGTTCTTTTGAATAATTCGAGACTGTGGGGCTGTAATACGGGATGAGTACGGTTTCTCCCACGATCTTGACACCTCAGCATGGAGATCGGGGAAAACGGAAGGCCCCTGTCGTGAAGGCTGTGATCTGGATTCAGAACATGCTCGTCTAATTATTTTTAGGACGAGCGTGCTGTTTCTAGGCTGGCCAAATGATATTTTATTTTTGGCGCGAATCACATAATCACAAATCACACCTCATACGCGAGGGATTGTGGTGGCGAGTCCACAGTCTCCTCTGTCTCGACACTCATCACATCCACTTCCTCGGAGGAAGATAGATGAAGCGTCTGTCTCTCTCTACTCGCTCCAGCTTTTAACAAATTTATAAACTATGATTAATTATTACAAATTATTAAAAGTAATTCGGCAGATTTTGTCTGGGCCTGATTTCAGTAGACAAAAAACCCTGGTGTTTATGATTTCATAAACCTTTCTCAGACAACACCTAAATCAGGATCTGATAGATCTATGGGTTACTTTCAAGAAAGCCAAATAATTCCTTACCAAGAACATCCAGGAAGATTTTTTTCGATGTGAGAGCTCTATTGAGATGGGAATTAGAAGCTGTGCAGAAATACAATCCACTGTCTGTCTCTTGTACACTGAAAGACAGAGACATTTTTGAAAATGTTTGACTGTTTTCTCTTATTACACAATTCAATTTACAGATAATACTATCCAAACTAAAATGCACATGCACACACAAGTATACACAAACATCACAGTTTAGCAAAACAGAGTACATAAATGGATAGAACTGTAGCAAAAAAACAAATCCACACAACACACCTGTGGAAGACTAGGTCTCCATTATAATCAAAAGTATAATGCAGTCCTGTCTGGAGGAGTCTGTTGTTCTTAAACCAGGACACTTGTGCTTGGGGTCTGCTGTGAGGAGGCCTACAGGAAAGAGTCGCAGCTTCACCCTTCCTCACTGTTAGGTTGGCAGGTTCAAGAACAAAACTCCAATCCATAACTGTGTCAAAAGGGATGAAAGGATGTGCTAAATAGAGGATAGGTGTGAACAGCTGCCACCTGGAATGAAAGTCGACTCATCAGAAAAGGAAGTACCTGATGGAAGGAGGTAGGCTGGTTCAGATATCACTTTCTGCCTCTCATTGCGAGCTTCACAGAAATACAAGCCCTCATCTTCTGACAAAACTCTCCTAAGAACATGATTTTCACACTTGTTTTCACAATGTCTTTTATTGTAAGTATTTACCAAAATTGTATTTTTTACATATGGATGTATTAATGACCATTATATTTCATAGGACTGTATTTTATTATACCTATTTATTCTTGAAGAAATGTATATATTTTGTTTTTGTAATTGCACACTTGTTTATTCATAATCTGCCATTGAGAAACCTCACTGAAAAATCAGCAGTTGCCCATCCTTCTGCAGATCCCATCTAGAAGAACTGGGTAATGAATGTCCATCCTTAAACCACTGAACTGTGGGAATGGGGAAGCCTTCAACAAAGCAGTGCAGTGCTGTTTCCATTTCAACAGGTACAGTGACATTTTGGGGGCCTTCAATAATCTTTACGTCTACATTGGAACCTGTGCAATAGACACAAAGACACTTGAATTAATATATCAGTAACTGAGTAATAAGAAAGTCAGAGTTGTATATGCAAAATATATCAGAGTTGTACATCTCTCTGTCTTACCATGCACTGTCAGAGTTGCTGCTTGACTTCCTTTGCTTATATTCAGCAGAGGATTGTGGGTGATGCAAATATAGACTCCTTGGTCTGCGTTGGTGATGTTAGCCATGTGCAAAGTGCCAGAAGTCTTCCTTTGACGCCCTCCTCCATACTGTCCCTAGAGGTAATACTTAGTATTCAGCAATGTAAGATTATTAAACTTATCACAGAGTCCTATATAATTTCTACTTTTGATGACAAGTTATCGGATCTGACTGCACAAAAACCACAATCTCCATGCATTAGTCGTAGTCGCACTGTCTTGTTTGGACTTTCATTTTGACGGCACCCATTCACTACAGAGGATCCATTGGTGAGCATGTGATGTAAAGCTAAAATCTGTTCTAATAAAGAAACAAACTAATCTACATCTTGGATGGCCTGAGGGTAAATTAATTCAGCAAATTATCATTTTTGGGTGAACTGTTCCTTTAACAGTAAAAATATCACCAAACAATATATAATTTTGTCATAACTTTAGGTGAACTAAACAAAGTCTGTTCGCTCAGTAAGTATAAATTAGCCTTCAGATTTATCAATTTTTAAAAATAGTAAAACTAAAACCAGCTTTCGATTGTAATTTATTGTAAGTTATTTAATTATAATCCTCATTTGATGGGTTAACAGTGTGTGTAGCTACTAGATGTGGGTGTTTTGTACTTCTGTACCTGAATCTGGTTCCCTTTGGTGAGAATTCTGGCATTTTTTAACCATGAAATCTGAGCAGGAGGAGAACTATCACCAGAGACACACTGAAGAAAAACATCCTGTCCCTCTTCAGTTCTCATGGACTGAGGGTGAAAGAACACATCCTTCAGGCCTACAAACAAACAAATTACAATCAATGACAATTTGTGATACACATCCTGTGTGCAGGTTTCTGTGTGTAACCATTAAAGGGATAGTCCTCCTAAACAAGGAAATTACTCACCTTCATGTTGCTCCAAACCTGTTTGACTTTCTTTTTCTGCTGAACAAAATATAAAAAATATATTTTGAAATATGTTGGTAATGAAACCGTTTCGGTTCCCATTGATTTCCTTTTGGAACAACTTGACGGTGAGCAAATGATGACATCATTTTCATTTTTGGGTGAACTATCCCTTTAACATCATCTGTCTTATTTTCATTTCATTAATTAATAGAACTTTACAATATACATACATGCTTTGCTGACCATGACAGTGGTCTGAATCTGTTTGTTGCCTCTTTTTGCATTACAGGAATAGTTTCCAAAGTCTTCCTCTTTTAAGTGGGGAAAGAAAAGTGAGCCATTGGCCAACTGATGAATCCTGCTGTCCAGACCTCCAGCGTCTCGCTCCCATTTCACTGGTAGAGGAGGCTTCAGGCCAGAGTCAAACACTGTGCAGTGCAGCATCAGAGAGCTATTTACAATCCCAACTCTATCTTCAGCTAGTACTGAAAATACTGAGCAAAAGAGAAAAGTGTGCAAGGAAATAAAATAAATAAACAATGGTAATAAAGCATAAAAAAATAAATAAGATTAGAATATATAGATTTTTTTTTAATTGACTTTTGTTGAAGTAACCTAATGTACTCAGGCTAATTCAGACATATTAAATAATATTTTTGACTTGGGTAAAAAGAGTTCATTTAGATGCTAGATGTTCCAGAATTTCTGAAAAAAATATAGAGTGTAAAACAAGATTAAATGATTATGTTAACAGGTGTTTTCTTGCATTTTGCATAAAATGGGTTTCCACATATTCAGTGAAAATTTAATTTTTTGCTTTTTTTTAATTATTTTTTATTTATTAATCATAAATTATATCATTAACCTAGCAATGAGTAAAAAGAGAAGTGTAAATATGTCTTATTCACTTTACATTACTTTGTTTGTTTTATCATAAAACTGTTTAAATTAGATTTTTAATCCCAATTTTTAATGTAGTGTCAGGTGTCTTCTGTATGTCACAAAACCCAATGACCTGTATGCATCATCTGTAGCATAAATAATTTTATATTGCATTAGCATTTGCTTACTGTTTACAAAGTAATAGCCAGCTATTCCATACATTCAGTGTATCTTTCAGCACATTAAATCTCATTTTAAATGGGCATCACTTTGAGGAAGCAGGGCTAGTTTGAAGTCCGCCGTTGCTAGGTTACACGTGGAGCAGCACAATGTTTTGGCAAGCCTTTTGTCAAATTATGCAAGCGTATAAAACATTTGCATGGCACACATGCATTTTTATGGGCCTATTCAGCAGAATAAAATCCAGCAAAACAACATTGCAACACGTTTGCAGCCAAAATACACAGATTACACTCACCTAATTCAGACACAGCTGGATTAAACCTGATAGAAGAGGACAGAAGGAGGAGCCAGAGTGAACAGGACATCTGAACTGAGCTCCATACAGGACGAGACATGCTAGTCCTCTTCATCTGTGCCTTTCAAATTAAGATAATGGTCCATAGCATCATTCCTCATCTGGCCAAATGCATTCATGCACTGCAAAACAAAAAGTCCAAAGTTCTCATATTAATGCAGGATTCAACATAACTGCCTTTCATAAGATTGGATAAACAGATAGCAGGCATAAAGTAGCCTAAATATCAAAACATAAATACTTGTGCTGTGCCTCGCTTACTGTTGTGAGTGTGTCTTCAAAGAACAAGAGCAAATCACAACTCTCTCACAGCGCAGCAGCACCTTCTCTCTCTTTCTCACTGCATATTCCTATTTTGGTTGTGTTTCATTATCACTATTATCATCACAGCCAGCCTTTGTATACTACAGACCTCTTTACTCTCTTTAATAGACTGGCCACTTTACACCACACAGCAGCAAACCCTCCATTTACTGATCGTAACATGAAAAGAGCAGGGACGCTTTGTACTTAGAGGATCAGTTAGAAAGCTTGTAAGGAAAGGTTTGTACTTGATCACATAAGCTTTCATTGCCACTGTGTCCATGTAGGGCGGTCTTAGTTTATTGTTTCCCTAATATGGCTAGTACATGGTGATGCTATGATGCTGTAAATATGCTTATTTCTCTACAGGCCTCAGCAGATGAGTTCAACGTCATGAAGATATCCATAATTTGACTTTAGAAGCTTTTTAGCATTTAAACTGCATGAAGGTGCATAGTGAACATTTGTAGAAAAATCAGTGGGAATTTGGGACATGTTTAGAGGTTTGCATCTGTTCTAGCGCAGTCTTCCGGTCCTTCCATTTTTTTCACAAAAATATTACTCAATATGGGTTTCGTATTCACAGATAATGTGTTAAATATTTATTATAATTTATAATTATTATAATTAAAACATTTATTATGGTCTGAGAAGCTTAGGTGGATTTGAATGCTAATGTTATGAAATATTTTGATAAAATGGATAGACATAACAAGAGATAATCATATTAAATGTCACATATACTATTATATGACCACCTCTGATTTTTTTAGAGTGGAAATGTATCTGTTTTAAAGACTAATGTCAGGTAAATTTGTGGGTCATGGTTTATGTATATAAATTCATATGTACATTTTTTTATTTGTTTATTCATTTATTTATTTATTTGTAGGAAGATTAAAAAACAATTAGGAGGAAGAGTATTTTTAATTAGTTATTTTTAGATGTATGCTTTACATGCCATAGAAATCCTCTTTCTCTGCTTACGTATAATGTGATATCATTATTATAATTACATTTTTACATTTTTAGAGTCTATTATGACAGAGTATTGGGAGAACAGGTGAGTACTCAGGGGCAAACAGAAATCCCATGAATGAGCGCTTCAGCCTTATGACTCATCTGGCATGGCCCATAGAGAGCAGGTGGGTGAGCTAATGGGATCTAATGCCAGGAGCGTGTTTTCTTTAGCCAAACAACACCCCATTAAATGAAGAAGCAGTTTAGCAATTCATTAAAGTATTGAATATTTGATCCCCTTACAAATAAATTCTAAGTACTCCAGAGAAGGAATTTAATTTGTCTGGCATTAGTCATATGTGACCCTGGAGCACAAAACCAGTCTTACATCGCTGGGGTATATGTGTAGCAATAGCCAAAATTGCATTGTATGGGTTAAAATTATTGATTTTTCTTTTATGCCAAATATTATTAGGATATTAAGTAAAGATCATGTTCCATGAAGATATTTTGTAAATTCCCTACTGTAAATATAGTCAAACTTAATTTTTGCTTAGTAATATGCATTGCTAAGAACTTCATTTGGACAACTTTAAAAGTGATTTGATCAGTATTTAGATTTTTTGCACCCTCAGATTTCAGATTTTCAAATATTTGTATCTCTGCCAAATATTGTCCTATCCTAACAAACCATACATCAATGGAAAGCTTATTTATTCAGCTCAAAATAATGAGGATATGTGGGGAAAAAGTAAAGAGTAAACTTTAGAATAACATTTCCTAGTTTATCTATTTATGTAAAGCTATGAATTACAGTTTAGCTTTAATGACTGATAACATATACTTTTAGTTGAATTCAGAATCCACCTGCAGCCATTCTCAAAAATGAAGATATAGAAAAGTATCCAGCTGGAATACTAAAAACAATTTCTGCATTTATTTATTTATTTGTTTTTGTTTGTTTGTTTGCAATTTGAGCAGCTAACTGCTGATTTTAAAGATTTGCTCATGTAGATTGAATGTTCATTCTATTGATTATGACTGCTGTTTGACACTATTAAACTATGAATATTTTGAAATTATTATTATTATTTAATTTTTTTTACCAGGCGGACAGACAGTAAATGGTGAGTAAAATTATTTCTCAAAGGATATTGAACATTTTTCATAGAACAAAATTTTTCAGCATTTTAACCAGTTTGATTGCTATTCAATCTAAACAAAGATTAATATCCTTTTCATAGTCTATACACTGAAAAAAAGATCTAGAATTTACTTTAAATCAATTTTCAATTATTTTCGAGCAAGACGTACTCCCATAATCTTGGAAAAAAATTTAAAAACATTTTTTTTACAGTGTAGCTGTAAACAGTTAGAGTTCACCGTCAGGGTTAAAAAAAACCCTGTTGTATACTATTGTATATACATAATTGTGTTGATTGTATATTCTGTGTTACTGTGTTGTGTATACTGCATCTGCATGTCAACATTTGTCATCTACATGAAAAATCAGTACATTTACAGTACCAAGAGAAGAATTGATATGAATTGATTAATTAAAAAGTAGTGTATTTATGCTTGTATACACCATTATACAAAATGTAAAATAAATTAATGTAACTATTTTGCATTAACTATGCAATTAGCATATATCATTATTTTAACAATTGCAAAAATACTGCACTTACCCATGAAGAGCAGAAGTGTTAAGCCTCATGCGGTGCAGCATCTCTGTCAGAGAGCGCTTGTCACTGTGTGTCTTCTGCTTTATCAAAGCAACAGGCTTGATCTAATGATGGAGCAGCAGACACACATACAGCACACAGATGGGCTCTGTGGCAGAGCACCACCCCTCCACCGCTACGAACAATATGCGAGGACTAAAGCACCACTCTGCATGTGTTGAGCAAAATGAATGAGGCCTCAAATAAAAAACTAAAACATGCAGTTTGAGAAAAATGAGAACAATTGTGTTCCAATTCCGCCGTAATGGTTATTCATAAAAGGTGTCCACAAGTCTAATAGTGTTTGTTGTACACATGGGCATAAATCATTTCACACCTGTATGTGTGTTTGGCTGCATGTGATTAATTATATTATAGCATAGGCTCTGTTTAAAGTACTACAATACCTATCACTTATATAAAAATAGTGGTTTTTAATATCACACACGTTTTATATTGCATGTGTTTAATTAGAGTGATATTTTTGATATACTTTAAAATGACCTGATTCAAAACTAGCTGATTTAATTTTCCATTCCATATATACTGTATGTTTAGAACTGGTTCAAAAATCAGAGAGAGGGAAAAAATGCTGAAGGACAACATGTTCCATCCAATAATAAATGAATACATTTCTTTAAAATCAGATTAGTATAATAAATAATCTGATCTTAAATGCAAAAGCTGAAATGTAAACCATAATGAGTCAGACAGCAGAAACAATAGTACAGATTTTACAATATACCATTTTAATCATATTAGTATTTTCGTAGAATTACTGTACATGATTTGATAAGATTTTAGGAATATAAGAAGAAATTTAGTGGCTTTTGGGCAAAATGTAGCAAGTCTTTGCAAATGTAAATCAACTTCATTTCTTTTATCAATTCAGCACAATCAGATGTAAATTAAAGTACAAATAGCCTAATTTCGAATCTATGCAAGAGGGTGATTTTAATTAACTGAACAAAGGCCAATTCTTTTGGCTAATGTGATATTTGCAGTAGAACATCAAACACCCAAAGTCTGCGAATGGCTCCGAATCATTTCATATTGCTACAGTAATTATCAGCGAGAAGCGACCTCTTCATGTGCTGAAACAGAATCAACAGAGAAAACATCTTTGTTGAGACCACAAGCTGTGGTTTAATTCTTTA
The DNA here is from genome assembly GCA_018155175.1 of Sinocyclocheilus anophthalmus. Lineage (NCBI taxonomy): Eukaryota > Metazoa > Chordata > Actinopteri > Cypriniformes > Cyprinidae > Sinocyclocheilus > Sinocyclocheilus anophthalmus. Next base: position 48,362 of record JADLZN010004067.1, read on the forward strand.
CTTACATTTTCAATCAGAAAAACCTGTTATTGATCATCTGAAATCCATTCTGTCCAGCAAATCAACTAAAAATGACAAGAAAACAAATTCATCACGCTTGTCTTCATTATAACAGCTACAGTAACAGATTCAAAGTGTTGTGTTAAAAGGCTGCATTTATTTGATAATAAAAGAAGCAGTACTGGAGAGGGTTTAACACAGGATCATTACAATTTCAAATAACTGTTTCTTTTTTTTTATATATTTTACCATTTTAATTCTTCAGATATTCTAATATGCAGAACAGATTTGATCTGAATAAGATGCATGCTCAAACAATGCTTTATATCCGCTGCTCAAGAAACATTTCTTATATCTTATTATTATCAATGCTGAAAAAAGTTGAAGCATCCAGTTCAGCAGTTGAAAACTGATTCATATTTTTATGGAAACCATTTTTCCCCAGAAAGTTTTTTTCCCCAGAAATTTCAAAAGAAACTTACTCCAAACTTATGAATGTTATAGTGGATCACAGTTTCCACAAAAATATGAAGCAGCACAACTGTTTCCAGTATTGATAATAATAAGAAACATTTCTTGAGCACCAAATATGAGAGCAGGCATCTCAGTGAACCTCTTTTTTATTTGCACTCATCGTACATGATTATATAACCAGGCTTCACTCGAGTTTTATTAATCCAGCAGGCAAGTGATTGTTTCTCAGAGTTCTGTGACCTAAATAGACAACCCACTGTAAAATGTTGTTATCAAAATAAGTGTAAGTCAGCTGACTAATCAATGAAGTTGCTATTTAATTGAAATGATCATATAAAATGTGAAAAATGTGTTTATATAGTAACACCTTACAATAAGATCTCATATGTTAACATTAGGTAATACATTAGCGAACATGAGTACTATTAATAAAATACATTTGTTCTTTATTTGCATTAATTAATGTTAACAAATACAACTTTATGTATTAGTAAATGTTAAAAATTTAACTAAGATTAATATATGCTGTAGAAGTGCTGTTTGTTTTAACTAATGTAGTTAACTAATGTTAGCAATCTTACTATTACCATTAATATTTACAAATTCTGTTTTAAAATTAGCACGAGCTTTTCTGATGAATATAAGGATTCAACAAAAAGGTTAGAAAAGAAGGTTAGGTTAGAATATTATGACCATATTTACATGAGAAGAATCCCAATTAAGTGAGACTTGACAGAACAAGAAGAATCTTCTTCTAGGAAATATAAATCAGCATTGGCATGAAGATCTGGTGAGCAGAAAGTTTGTTCTAACATGAGAAGAGTCTCTGTGCTGATACCTGAAAAACACCACACAGTATCTCAGTTTGTAACAGAGTGAGGACTAGTCTGCTTTGATACACCATTCACAGACAATACTTTCATACATGGACTCGAGTACAGTAGCTGTTAGCCTTGCTTACATTACATTGTAAGCTCATGTTCAATCATATACTGCACTGATTCATTATATATTATATCAGAAAAAAATAGCAAACACAGTCCATCACACATGGCAACATAACATGCGAAAGCTTTTCATATTACCATTCTTAATCCATTCATTCCAGGCATGCAACTTGTCACTATCATGATTCACAGCAGACTCTGTGGAAATCAACTCTTTTATTTTAATTTTTAAATTATAAATTTTAACTTAATTTATTGTTATAATATATCTATATTTATTATACAGTAGATATATTTCTAAATCTATCCTCGATAATTTACATATCCCTTCTATTCGGAACAGACTTTAGTAAATGTAGTATTTATTTGATTCATTCATTCTATCAGGTTTTAAGGGGTCCTATATGCTCCTTTAAACGAGTCTTGATTTGTTTGAGGGTGTACTAGAACAGCTCGCATACTAGGTTGTTTGCAAACCTATTATTTTTCACATATTTTCTTATTTACCCCACCTCTCTCCCCAGTCTGGTATGAATGGCTTGAATAGTTCCTGTATCATATGAAGGCCCGCCTTCTGAAATACTAAATGTGCTGTGATTGGTTAGCTGGGCCGGTGTGTGTTGTGATTGGTTAGCTGGGCCGGTGTGTGTTGTGATTGGTACCACTCTGCGCCTGGTCGGGAAATGCCATACCCCTTACCATAGCCGCCTGCGAGCTAAATATTGCGTCAAAATCAAATCAGCGAGCTTTGAGCAAATGAGCGCGATTTAAACCCGGAAGATTGTAACCACTCTAAGTTCATTTGCCTTGTGAAAACTAGCATGTCTCCAACATAGTGATAACACTCGTTGCCTTCTCTAGTGCAGCTCAACCAGGTCTCGTCTCATTCGTCAATATTTGTGATATCACAAATCCTGGAAAATATGCGTTGTAGTCCAAACGAGTCGTTCGTTGTAGTTTTTGAAAAGTGATTTCTGTTCAATAAAATATCTCCTTTTGAAGTGCACTTTGAACTTTGTAACTTTGCAGATCTTTTTTATGCTCAAACAGCAACATTACAGACTAACTAAAGTTGAAAGAGTGAAAAAAGCATAATAGGACCCCTTTAAGGCTAGTTGGCATACTGCAAAAACTACTGGGCATGCGCACATCAATATAGCACATTTTTTCTCACACTGTACAACAATAATTACTATTTTTGCATTATTGTAAGGGGTAGGTTTAGGGTTGGGGTAGGTGTAGGTGTAGACGTTAACAAAACACAATCTAATAAGTAGAATATTCAATTTATTGATAGCTTCTGGGTCCTTTGCCACAACCTTCGATCATGGCAACATAGAATAGGAAGTGTTTAATAATCATTTCCGGTACAACAGAAACCAAAGGTTATTTGTGTACAAGAAACATGGTTAAAACCTCATCTTGATTTTAGAATTGAAGGCTATGAAAATGTAACTTAGTAACTTTTATTGAACAAAGAGTGAGGTATAGAGAAATTAGTAATAAAGAAAAATAAGTTGTTATGGTAGAAATCTGGACTGATAAAGGTAACGTCAGGGTGATCAACTTATATAACCCATGTAAAAAATTACAAAAAGAAAAATTAGAAGAGTTGGTGGAATTAAGTGGGGATAAAGTGGTGTGGTGTGGTGACTTTAATAGTCACAGCACTTTATGGGGGTAGTAAAAATACCGATTTTAATGGTAAAGTAATTGAAGAATTATTGGATGAAAATGGACTGGATATTAATGATGGATCAGGAACCAGGGTGAACATTGTAAATGGCCAGGAGTCAGTACTAGATCTTACATTGGTATCAGAAAATATGGCAAACATATGTACATGGAAAGTTTTGAAGGAAACAACAGTAGGGAGTGATCATTATCTAGTAAAAAGCAGAATTGGTGTTAGAATACAAAAGGCAGAACAAGGAAACCTAGAAAGATGGAAATTAAAGAATGCAGAATGGGAAGTATTCAGTTATGTTTGTAGTAATAGAATTATTGAAATGGAAGACCAGGAAGATGGAATAGAAGAATATAATGAAAAAATAAGTAATATTATACATAAAACAGCAACAGAGATAATAGGAAAGAAAACAACAGTTAGGAAAAGGAAGTCAGTTTCATGGTGGAATAAAAAGTGTGAAGAAGTTATAAAACAAAGGAATAAAGCATTTAAGAAAGTTAAATCATCTTATTTATACTCGGACCTTATAAAGTATAAGAAAGCACAAGCTATAGTAAGGAAAACTATTAAAACAGCTAAAAGAAACTATTGGAGAAATTACTGTAATAATATTGGATGGGATATACAGATTTCAGATATTTGGAGTATGATTAGAAGGATGGGAGGTATTTGCAAGAATTTTAACATGCCAGTATTAAAGAATGGAAATGAAATTGCAGTTTCAAATAAAGAGAAGGCAGAGATGCTAGCTAAAGTATTTGCAAAAGTAAATAGTAGTAGTAATTTGACTGAAGAGGCTAAGGAGTGTAGAGAGAGAGTTAGGAGAGAAAATCCTGATATTTTGGATAAGTGTGAAGCAAGTGGAAACCCGCTAGATGCAGATTTTTCACTTTATGAATTAAAAAGAGCAATTGCTAAAGTAAAAGAAACTTCTCTTGGGCAGGATGAGATATTTTATAGTATGATAGGGAAATTATCAGATGTAGCACTTTTTAAATTACTGAAGTTATACAACAAAATATGGGCAGAGGGCAAACTTCCTTCAGCATGGAAACATGCAATAGTTATCCCTGTAGGAAAGCCTGGCAAAGATAGGTCAGAAGCAACAAATTATAGACCAATAGCACTAACATCAAACATGTGCAAAATTATGGAGAGAATGATTACAAATAGGCTTACATATGTAATAGAAAACAGAGGTCTTTTTACTCCTCATCAAAGTGGCTTCCGGAAAGGTAGAACGACAATGGATTCAATATTATGTTTAGAATCAGAAATAAGAAAGGCACAGATAAATAAAGAAGTCGTAATTGCAGTTTTTATTGATGTGGAAAAAGCTTATGACATGTTATGGAAAGAAGGGCTACTTATAAAACTCAAGAATATGGGAATTAGTGGAAGAATTTATAACTGGGTGTTGGATTTTTTATTTGAGAGGAAAATTCAGGTTAGAGTGGGAACATCTTGTTCTACTGTTTATGCAGTTGAAAATGGAACTCCTCAAGGGAGTGTGTGTAGCCCTCTTCTATTCAATATAATGATAAATGATATATTCAATGATTTACAGCAAGATATGGGTAGATCCTTATATGCGGATGATGTGGCACTTTGGAAAAGAGGCCGAAATGTATCATATACAGTTAAGAAAGTTCAGGCTGCAATAAATAAAGTTGAAGAGTGGGCATTGAAATGCGGTTTTCGAATATCAGTAGCCAAAACACAAATCATTTGTTTTACAAAAAAGAGAAATATTAATATTAATTTGTCATTATATGGACAGCTTCTGGAACAGGTGTCAGTGGTAAAATTTCTTGGAGTGTGGTTGGACTCAAGATTGACTTTTAATACACATGTAGAAAAACTGCTGACTAAGTGCAAAAAGGCGCTGAATGTTATGCGATGTCTAGCAGGTAGTGATTGGGGTGCAAGTAGAAGTTCTCTTAGGAATATATATATGGCTATTATCCGATCAGCAATAGATTATGGTAGTATGATTTAAAAAAAAAAAAAAAAAAAAATGGTCGTCGGTAAGTCTCTACTAAAAAAAGGTAGATGTCATACAGCACGCATGCTTTGAGAATATGTTGTGTTGCATTAAACTTCCCCTAGAGCTTACGTGCAAGTTGAAATGGGAGAAATGCTGTTGGAAATAAGACGTAAACAACTGAAAATGGTATATTGGGCATCTTTGATGGGGCACAACAATGAACACCCTACTAAAGCAATATTTTTAAAAAGTTGGGAATATGGAAAAAGTAATATTAAGAATATTGGACAAGAAATGGAGGAAATAGCTAAATCGATAGATGTAAAAAAAATATAAAATTCAGTAATACAGTACACATGTCAGCAGTTCCACCGTGGATGTTTGTAGATCTTTATTTAACAGATGAAGTGAAGAAACAGGATTGTGATCCAATAAAAATAAGAGTTAATAAATATATGGATCAGAAGTATTATGATATGATACAGATATTTACTGATGGTTCAAAAGATCCAGAAACTATGAAAACAGGACTAGCAGTAGTTATTCTGTATTATGAAATAGTTATTAAGAAAAGAACCCCGGATTTTTTATCTGTATTTACAGCAGAGTTGGTAGCTATTGTTATGGCTCTCCAGTGGGTAGAGGAAAATAGAATTAAAAAAGCAGTAATATGTTCAGATTCTTTGGCTGAGTTAAAGAGCATCCAATCAGGCCAGTCTAACTGCTGATAAGATGTCATACTTGAAATACTGCAGTATATATATAGAATGAAAAATCAGGGCATTTTAATTTCATTTATTTGGGTTCCAGCACATGTTGGAGTTGAAGCAAATGAGAAGGCAGATAAGCATGCTAAGAATTCTTTGAACTTGAATCAGATAGGAATTGACATAAAAATTAGTAAGGCAGAAGCAAAAATAATAATTAGGAAAGCTCTTATAAATGCATGGCAGAAACTTTGGGAGAAAGAGAAGACTGGACGACATCTATATAGAATTCAAAGGGAAGTAGGAATACGTAACAATGACATGGGGTTAAGAAGACGAGAAGAATCAGTAATAATAAGAATTAAAATAGGACATACTGCATTGAATGGAAATTGAAATAGAATTAAGAAACATCCGAATGGATTATGCATGCATTGTGGGATCTGTGAAACTGTAGAGCACGTACTGTTGCATTGTAGAGCATATAACAACGGACGACAAATGCTAGAAGCTAAAGTAATAGAAGAAGGTGGAAGCATGATGCTAGAAGATATATTAAGTACGCTAAAAAGGAGTAAGAATATTAGATTTGCTTTGTTGAAATATCTTAAAGATACAGGAAATTATATAAGAATATAATGATGTTTATTTATTTGTTTATGACTATTAGTATTATTATTTAGTATGACATACATTCATATATGATACATATACATGCATCGATGCTCCACACTCCAGTTTAGATGGTGGCGGTAATGCACTAATAAGCTATTCTGCCAACAGCCAATAAACAATAAAAGAAGAAGATGATTCCGACAGACTACCTTTCAGTTTTAAATAGCTTGCTAAGTGGAATTTCAACAGCAAGTCAAGATATCATTTTTGAAGTGATGCAGAGTCTATTTAGAATAAGACAATCTGGTCTTATGGTAAATTTCCTGTGGGTACCATCACATATGGGTGTGGAAGGAAACGAGGAGGCAGACCATCTGGCTAAACAGGCTCTGAAACATGCACAAATTGACATTAAAGTGTCAATGAGTAAAGCAGAAGTAAAAGGGTTAATTGCAAATGAAATAAGAAAGAAATGGCAGAAGGAGTGGGATAGTGGAACAAAAGGTAGACATTTTCATCATATTCAAGAGAAAGTAGGTTAAGAAAGAAGAAAGTTTGGCAACAGGAAAGAAGACGTTTTAATGTCAAGAATGCGTATTGGACAATGTTCGTTAAATCAGTGTCTGTATAGAATGGGGAAGCATGAAACTGGAAATTGTGACAAATGTGGTCATGCCGAATCAGTAGAACATGTACTTATAGAGTGTGATGCATATGAAGGAGCAAGATTTCAACTAATTCAAGCTTTAGGATCATTCGGAATAAATAATTTGTCACTTCAGGTTCTGTTAGGAAATGGCCCAAAGCAATCAAGAATATTTCATGAATTAATTATTTTCTTAAAAGAAACAAGACTGATCAATAGAATTTAGGATACAGTTGTAGTAAATAAAGCGGGAATAATTGGCGTTGTATTTTTGTTTTTGTTTTTGTTTTTGGCTATAGTTCTCAAACCTCCAATCATTTTGCACTCCACACTCCTATCCAGTAGGTGGCGGGAATGCACCATTTAAGTTGGTTTGCCAACCGCCATTAAATTTAAAAGAAGAAGAAGAAGAAAATCATTTTCCGGACTATCCTTCACAGGACCCTTATTCTCCGCGACTCGTGTGAACGCGGCGGTGTGCAACACTAGACTGTAGCTGTTGCTCTTTAGAAGGCTGCAACCCTCCGATGTCGCATTCGAAGGCTGCATAACTGCATCGAGGCTGTCCCTCATTTCAGAAAGCCAGTAGGACACTCCGAATGCAACCTCAAGCGACCTTCTTTCACAGGAATCGAGGAGGTGTATCCTTCGCTGCTACAAGATAAACCCCATTCTTGCGGCGCCGTGAACAACCGTCAGATGTAACGACACACAAGTGCAGATGTGGTGTTTACAACTTACTTTAAATCGCCTCGGTAAAAACGGATAAACCTTGTTTTTAATATCCTCCTCCTTTTTTCTCTAACAGATGTCTGCTGTACATACAATGCAACTCCTCAAACATTGAACAAAATAAAACAAGTAAAACCTTTTTTTTTAATTACTTTCCAAATTTAGAAAAAATTTTCCTTCATTTAAGTAGTGTGAGAGTGCAACGATTGTTTGCCTGGCACGTGATACTTTCCTTCCACCTGTCCTACGCAGGCCGTCTCGTTTAATTCTAGGTTAGGATACCTTCTTATATGTATCCTGGGAAGAGGATTCGACCTCCGGAAGGTGCAGCCTTCTAAATGAGACACAGCTTGTGACTGGGCAGGAGATGGCGGAAGGAAGTGAGGAGACAGGAAGTGAGATGGGATTTGAAGAAGAAGGCGGGAGAGATAGGAGTGTTTGGAATGTAGTGCGATCAAGAAAACGGAAAAAAAGGAGAAAGTAACATCTAATATAGATGAAACAAAGTATGACAATAGCACGTAAACAACAAGAAGAAGAATATAAAGTGATCATGAAACTATCCCAGGAGGGGTCGTCATTTGGTGAGTGGAATCCGATTCAATTAACAAAGTCGATAAACAAATTGTTAGGAGAGGTTAAAAATGCAAAAGTATTAAGAAGTGGAGCGTTACTGATTTTTTGTAGGAATAAAACGCAGCAAGAGAAAGCCATAGAACTGAATAGAATAGATGGCAAGAGAATAAAGTGCGTCTTGATTGGAAATAAGGCGTTGATTCGAGGAGTTATCACAGGAATACCGGTAAATGTCACAGAAGATCAAATCAGAGACAATGTAACAGGAGCAAAAGGCTGGAGGTAAACGCCTAGACAACCAGAAACGGGGAGAAGCTATAGCCCTGTCCTGTTATGATGCAGTTTGAGAAGCAAGATTCCAAGTAATGTTTGTTAGAAAACACTATCTGTCTGTATTGGTTCCAGATGTTTTCCCCCTCCTTTTCTTCTCTCCCTTTCTGCTCGCCCTCCCTGTACAGCAATGTTGTCTTCCTTCTGATTTCCCCCTCCTCCATCTGATCTCTCTCTCTCTTGTATTATGTTTTAATATCTCTTACTCATATTCGAGGTACTCATGCGCACATGTATGCATTAGCTTTTCTGGGTTCAAATGTTCAAACAAGGACACGAAAGCTAGGACTCCAAGGTAAATGGGTTCGTGATGAACTATGAAGAGAGTTCAGCATCCTTCACCAAGTCTATTCCTAATATGTCCATATATTCCTGTACATGTGGCCATTTTATATAAAAACATGTTCTTGGCCAAAGATCCTACGTGTATGTTATCCATATCCTCATTGGTTAAG
>JADLZN010004067.1:60774-163296 GCA_018155175.1 Sinocyclocheilus anophthalmus
TGTGGGGTAATTCGGTCTTTCTGTTTGTTGCCCTTGTGGCAAAGCATTAGTCTGTGGCCTGAAGCCAGCAAACCCACCTCTTTTCTGCTTTTTATCCCACTGCTTTTTCCTACAAGCGTTAGCGAAGTGTCCCGCAATGCCACAATAATAACAGACTTTCGACCCTGCTGCCTGATTTGAACGTGCTTTGACAACAGTATTAAGCTGCATCATTGCAGTAAGTTTCCCTCTGGAGGCTTCAAAAGCCCCCGCGGTGGAAAGCTCACGCAGTCTCCGAGACAAAGCGTCAACAGAAATATCTGTTATATTCGAAGTTGTCAAACGAACCAATTGTGTGATTTCTGTTTGCATGTTATTCAAAAACGTATTGACAAACAAAGGAGAATGTTCATCTAATGGAATGGTAGATTCTTCAGTCCAAGCATGCTTAAATCGATTGAAAAATGCAACAGGATTTTCGCCCGCTTTCTGTTTCGTGTTTGCAGCATGCGACAAATCTTGCTTAGCTGAAGACAATTTCACTAGAAAAGCAGTCAATTGTCTGAAAAATTATTTTAGCTTTTCCACATCAGCCCAAATCCACGCATCATCTTCATCGTCCTCCGAATCAACTATTTGCAACGTTCGGAAAGATTTTGGTTGTGACAGATCTAATGGTTTATCACTTTTTGATAAAGCACCGTGGCGAGATGGCGGCGCATCCCGTTTAGGACTCAAAACATCAATCTCTGCAATCAATTCTTCCTCTGTAATTTCTGGCGGCAGTGTTTTAGTCAAAATGAAGCGATAATCACGCCCAGTCAATTGACTGTACGCAGTTAAACGCTTCAATACAGACACATATTGATGAGGACACCGTAAAGGATCTGGCAAATCTTTAGCAATCGCGACAGCATCCGACATTGCCAGCGGGGTTATTTTAAACCCGTCTGGAATCTGCACAAATGGGTATAAATCAGTTGCACTAGGTAGTTGCGGGTACAGACGATTAGGAGTTAATTTTTCTTGTTCAGGCTTTGTAACAGTATCATACCGAGGCGGAGCCGGGCTGGGAGAGTCAACATGGGACATTAGAAAATTTTTTTTTTTTTATCAGTCGTTTTAACCTGATTTGGCCCTTTATCCCAATAAGGTTTAAATTTTTTTCCACACAGTATATGACTGTTTCATATACTCATCGTCCCAAGACGGATCACCCCAGCCGTCCTGTACCATCGATTTGGCTGCCTTCATATCTTTATCTTTGAACGAGCCATCACGAGGAAACGGATCTAATTGTACTTTGCCTTCTGACCAACCAGCCAAATTACTCAAATACGGTTCAGTATTAAAACCTTTGTTATTCCTGTAGATCCAATCCCTTGGCAACTCGCCAATAATAGGTTTTGAGATCGTCTGCCCCATCGGAGATCAAAGATGTCTCGTCAATTTTAGTGCACTTTTCACAATTTATAGAATGGCCAAACAAAACACAAAATAGAGACCGCGGTCTTATATTAACTTTGATATTTTGGCCAAAAGAAAGCTTTAAATTCTGTTTTATTCATGAAATCACTTAAGAGACCGAGAACCCTTCACGGCAAGAGTGAGCAATTATAATTTTTCACCACTACTCTATTTCTTAAATAGATAGGTTAAACGGAAAGCTTCTCACTCTTCGTCCCACATATAAAATGTGAGGAAAACAGATTGACACCAAATATGACACAATAAAATTGCAAACAAGAATAAATTCAATTTCTCTTACAGACAGGAAGAAAAATAAAAGTTTCTTACCTGTCTTTTTTAGAAATTTTTTAGAAGGCGAGCCCCCATTTGTTAATAAAGAATAACAATTTGGTCCCTCAGTAAATTCTCTTTGCCACCATGAAGAATTCTCAGTTACTTTAAAGTGTAAATAAACGGCCAGGAAGTAAGAAAACACACATTCAAATGTATCCTCAATACTTCAATTTATTCATAGAAATACAGATATTATATATGCATATGTCGAGGGGAGTTTCAACCCTTTATCCAATGAGGATATAGATGACATACATTTAGGATCTTTGGCCAAGAACATGTGTTTTTATAAAATGGCCACATGTACAGAAAAAATGGACATATTAGGAATAGATTTTTGCGAAGAATGCTGAACTGTCTTCAGAGTTCCTCACGAGCCTCTTCCTATCTACATGTCCTATTTGGACATTTGAACCAAGAGAATCTAATGTATACTTTAAGCTGCATACCTCGCATATAAGAAGACATATTTTAAAACAAGAGCAAGAGAAGAGATGGATACAGAAGGGGGGATGCAGAGAGAATGCGTTGTATATAGAAGAGTGAGAGAGAGGGAGAAAAAAAAGGAGGGGTGAGACATATCTGGAACATTCTCTTAACAAGACAGAGAGTGTTTTCTAACAGTGTGTATAATGATGGAAAGGACACACGGTATAATATTTCAAGTAATACAGAAAGTGCTATTGATCTAACACTAGTGTCAATTTAAATTGCAGGAATAAGTGCATGGGAAGTAATTGGTAGGTCGACAGTGGGTAGTGATCACTATCCAATAATAACTAGGATTGGCATAGAGGTACACCAGGATGGGGAAGTGAAAATACCAAGGTGGAAATTAGATAAAGCTGACTGGCAGACATTTCAAGAAATTAGTGAGACTAAGTGTGTGGAAATACTGAGTAGAGATATAACAGATGTGGAGGAAATGAATAGTGTAGTAGTCGCAAACATTATACAAGCAGCAGAAGAAACAATTCCTAAAAGTACAGGAAATAAACGGGGAAAAAGCGTGCCATGGTGGGATGAGAGCGGTAGAATAGCAGTTAAAAGAAGAAATAAAGCATTTAGACAGCTTAAAGCTCATCACACACTAGAAACTTTAATTAGCTACAAAAGGGCACAAGCAGTAGTTAGGAAAACGATTAGGTCAGTCAAACGCATGTATTGGAGACAGTATTGCAATAAAATTGGAAGTGAAACTCAGTTGTCAGACATATGGGGAACAATCAGGAGAATGAGTGGATTAGGTAGAAAGGTGGAAATGCCAGTATTATGTAGCAATAATAAGAATGCAGTTAGTAATGCAGAAAAAGCAGAGCTTTTGGTAGAAACCTTTGTGAAAATCCACAGTTCTGGAAATGTATCCACAATAGATGAGCAGCATAGGAATCAGACACTGTTGGAAAACCCTGGAATAAAAGAAAGTAGATCTGCATCAGGAGGAGATATGGACCTGCCTTTTACTATGTTTGAATTAAAAAGGGCTATCTTAAATGCGCGACAAACAACACCAGGGAAAGATGCTATATGTTATAGCATGCTAGGGCATATGAAAGATGTATCACTGGAGGTAGTATTAAGGCTGATCAATATGATATGGAATGCAGGTAGAATCCCGCTTGAATGGAAACAGGCAGCGATAGTCCCAATACTCAAACCTGGTAAGAATGCTTTAGACCCGTCAAGTTATAGACCTATAGCGTTAACATCACAATTAGGGAAAGTCATGGAAAGGATGGTAACAGATAGGTTAAGTTACTATATGGAAGGTAAGGGTCTCTTTTCAGCATATCAGTCTGGATTTCGTAAGGGTAGGGGGACAATGGACTCTGTTTTGTGCTTAGAAGCAGAAGTTAGGAAAGCACAAACTAATAAGGAAAGTGTAATTCCTGTGTTCTTTGACGTTGAAAAAGCATATGATATGCTGTGGAAGGATGGACTTCTTATTAAACTTGACAAATTAGTAATTAAAGGTAAATTATTTGGTTGGGTATTAGACTTCCTGGACAGAAGAACAATAGAAGTTAAGGTTGGTATAGAGTATTCAAGTAGGCATATAGTGGAAAATGGTACCCCACAAGGTAGTGTTTGCAGCCCCATACAGTTCAATATTATGATAAATTACATTTTTGATCAGGTAAGTGGAAATATAGCTAAGTCACTTTATGCAGACGATGGAGCACTCTGGGTTATGGGTCGAAATGTAGAATATCTAAGAAAGAAAATACAAAATGCAATAGAGAAAGTTGAACAATGTACTTATAATTGGGGATTTAAACTCTCAATCCCAAAAACTCAAGTTAAATGCTTCTCTAAGCGCCACAAAGTAGTGCCACTGAAATTGTATGGACAAGATTTGGAACAGGTTAAGGTGGTGAGGTTTCTAGGAGTGCTCTTTGATGAGAGGCTGACTTGGTGTCAGCATATTGATAATGGTCAGAAATAAGTGTAAGAAGATCAACAACGTGTTGAGATGTCTATCAGGGCGAGACTGGGGAGCGAGTAGAGCATCGCTAATAAACATTTATCAGGCTCTCATGAGAACTGCCTCTGAACTTGTGGTTGTTTTGTTGTTTAGCGTATATGTCAGCATCGGAATCTAACCTTAAAAAGCTTGATGTGGAGCAGGCACAGGCACTCCGGATTTGTACCAGAGCATTTAAAACATCACCAGTAACTACATTGCAGGTGGAAGCAGGAGAGATGCCGCTATGTATTAGGAGGGTCAAGATCATGTTGGCGTATTGGACTAATACAAGGACTAATACAAGGACATAGTATGGTGCACCCACAAAAACTGTCTTGCAAGAATGTGCGGAGCATAATAAAAGCAATTTTTACAGTTTTGGATGGGTGGGGAATGCTAAGGCTCAAAATGCAGGTCTCAATCAGTTGCAAGTAGCACCCACTGTGGTAATATCAATGATGCCACCCTGGAAATGTGTAAAACCATCTGTAAATATAAGCTTACAACAAATACTAAAAGAAAACTAAAAAATAATGCCACAGTGGATAATAGTTCAAAACTATGTAGAGCAGTATCAAGAGGAATTACTCATATTTACGGATGGATCAAAGCAGCCCGGAAACAGGCCGTACTGGTGCAGCATTTTTATTCCTCGGTATGAAGTAGTAGTCAAAAAGAGGACAAAAGGGCTACCTGTCAGTTTACACTGTGGAGTTAATAGCAATTTTACTGGCATTAGGGTGGGTGGAAGAAAATAATCAGAATCAAGGTGTCGTTATAGCCTCGGACAGTTTATCAGCATTATTAAGCATTCAATCTGGGAGAGCGTCATGTAGACAAGACCTCATATATCAAATACTCCACTTGCTTCTCACACGTCATAATAAGGGAATGGCTGTCTCCTTCCTTTGGGTTCCTGCCCATGTAGGGGTGGAAAGAAATGAAGTTGTGGATATGCTAGCAAAAAACTCTACAAAGCATGAAACAGTAGATGTACACGTACCAATAAGTAGAGCAGAGGTCAAAACCATCATAAAGCAACATTCACTTAAAATATGGCAGGAATATTGGAACACAGGATACAGGACGTCATTTATACAGTATACAAAATCAAGTAGTCACAAGCATGAGGAAGGGCAGAAGCCCAAGGGAGGAGATGTTAGTCTCACGTCTTAGAATGGGTCACACTGGTTTAAAGACAACATTGCACAGAATAGGAAAACATCCCACTGGATTATGCACTTATTGTAATGTACAAGAGACAGTGAAGCATATACTGTTAGACTGCAAAAAATATGAAGAAGATAGGGCAGAATTAAAGGCACAAATGGATGAACAAAGCATGACACTTGAGCATTTATTAGGGAAAACATCTGGGAGAATATGCAATTTATTAATGGTATTTTTGAAAAACACTGGGTTAAGTGAAAGAATTTAATAGGGAAAATTTGTTTAATTTTTTTTGTTTAAATGTTTTTTTTTTTTCTTCCACTCCTTTGATGTCAGTCTAATGCCCACACTCCAGTCTAGTAGGTGGCGGTAATGCACCTTTGAGATGAGTTGCCAACCGCCATTAAACCTGAAAGAAGAAGAAGAAGAATCATTTCCGGGCAACGTTCATGGTCAGAATCCAACATGGCTGCTCACATGTCAAGATTAAGGGGCTGGAGCCGAGCGCAGAGGTTTGATCTAACGTTAATGTCATAATTATTCACGTATCGAAAGGAAGTGCGTTACATGTGTAACGTTACAGCCGTAGCCGCATGTTTGCGCTGACTTTATAAAGTAATATATTATAGATTCTCTGTCTACTTTGTCAAATCGTTTGTTATAGCGATAATGCACATGTGAGAAACTTCACAATCTCGCGTGCTTTCCCCGTATTGACAGCAAATATTACAATCGCCAGTGTGGATATGTTAATATTATTGCTTATGGTTTAACTGTGTTGTCGTGTGTTTAATGTTGAGATACCTGTAGAAGCAGTCAGTACAGTCCGTGTGTGATTACTGCAGGTTTGGCATCGCAGTCTGTAGGCAGTACAGCAGTGGCAGTGCGTATCCCAGTGTGTCCCTGTCCACACCGCTGCCCGGGATCCCCAAACCTGTCTTTGCCTCTGTGGACGGCCATGAGAAATACGAGACTAAAATCACCACCTTAGAAAACGGACTCAAAGTTGCATCGCAGAACAAATTTGGTCAATTCTGTACAGTTGGAAGTAAGTGCAATGCATAGCATGTACTGTGTTTGATTCAAATGAGCTGAACCAGATACTGAGGGTTTGATAGAATCTGCTTGTTTTTAGTTCTAGTGAACTCAGGCTCACGTCATGAAGCAAAATATCCCAGCGGAATTGCACACTTTTTGGAAAAGCTTTCCTTTTCTGTAAGTCTGTTCATGTTCATGAGTTGTTCATACTGAACAATTTTTTTCTACTGACACAGTTTTTCTGATTTAAATGCACTAAACCAATCTGAGTCTGATTGGTTCTTCGATTTAAGTCCACAGCCCAGTTTGAAAGTAAAGATGAGATTCTTCTAACACTTGAGAAGCATGGAGGCATATGTGACTGCCAGACATCCAGGTCTGAGACTTTTATTTTCTTTTATATTTATTCTTTTCTGTTTATCTCGTTTATTTATTTATTTCTGTCATTTACAGGGACACAACAATGTATGCGGTTTCAGCTGAAGTGAAGGGTCTGGATACTGTAGTGAACCTTCTGTCAGATGCGGTTCTACAGCCCCGTTTATTAGGTGAGCATCTGAAACACAACTGATTCATTGAAGCTTTAATGAATCTTTGAAACAGTTAAAGATATATGACAGGTCAAAATTTGGAATAATAAATTGGAATGTTTTATATATATATATATAATCTATATATATCTATATATTTTTCTATACTTTGTGTCAATTACCTTCAGGAAATTATTCCTATATGCGATTTGATCTAAGAAATGTCTGTTATTATCGTGTTAACACTTGTTTGCTTGCTGCAGGGCTTCGACGGTTTTTACTTTTCTTTTACGAGCACTTGTGCTCCTAACTTAAAAAAATTTAGGAGCACGTTCAAAATTTTAGGAGCACCTTCTAATCAATAATCTAAAATTTTATCAAAAAGTAGCCTTCCCATTACGTGGTGATATTTGACTCCTCTAACTTTATTCAAAGTATTTCATCTTTTGTCAAATTCTTTAAAAATCATATTTTATAAGCTTTTTAAAAATTGTAATTAAAACAACAGAATAAGAAACAAGTTAAAAATCAAACTAAATCAGTATTAACAAAATTAATTTGAAGAGGTGGCACAGAAGAACACAAGTGGCTTGTATGTGTATTTTCAGAAGTTTAATGAGGCTCAGAAGTGGAAATGAGTGCAATACATCCATAAATCCCTGATGATATGACTTGTTTTAAACTATAACTGTTGAATCGCGAATAGAAATGGTTAAATAACTGAAAGATACTTTAAATTAACTAAACTGCAGCAGGTGACGTAAGTCACTGATTTTTTATTACTGACTCATTAATTCATTATTCGTTCGAAAGGGCTGCTCATTCAGGAACAAATCAAGTGACTGTCTTCATGCTATGTACATCATGAAATCATTGACTCACTAATTCTTTATCAACGCACCGTTCATTCAGAAACAACCCCGCTGTGTTTTGAATGGAATGCGCAGCGGCTCAGCTGTGTCTTTTGTTTTAACGATTTACGAATGTCGAATAAGAGCAATCAGACATAGGTTTTATACGTTCAGACAATTTAAGTCACTTAATATTAACTTCTTGTACTAAATTTAACTGTTGTATTAAATCAGTAGCACATTTACAAACTCCCTTAAAAATCATTAAAAGCTGTCACTCATCTTAGTTCATCTCGATCTCACATTTATAATCCACAAAGCTCTCTACACTGCGCAATTAATCTCTTATTTACACCCTGTCTACACTTTGCTTAAGAAAGGATTCATGAGATATGTCTGTGACACATTACTCAACACTGCAAAAACACGTAGAAACATTTGAATCTCCCCTCAGCGCAATCACAAGTATGATGATGGGGTCAGTCGCACTGGTGCTCCTAAAAAAATTGTATAGTCGCACGCAGTAGTTTTCGGTCGCAAATGCGACTGAAATGGTCGCACTGTAGAGCCCTGTGCTGTATAAATATTTGTGGAAACCATGATACGCTACTATTCAAAAGTTTGGGGTAAGTGAGAGAGAAAAAAAGTTGAAGTTAATACTTCAGCAAGGACTCATTAAAATGATCAAAACTGAGAGTAAAGACTTTTATAATGTTACAAAAGATTTCTATTTCAAATAAATGCTGTTCAATGAAGTTTCTGTTCATCAAAGAATGCTGAAAAGATTTAGCAGTTTTCATAAAAAATATTAAGCAGCAATTTTCAACATTAATAACAAGAACCGTGATGACCAGGCTAAATGGACCCAGTAATAATAAGACCATGATAGTACGGAGTACCAATAATAACTGTGCAGCAAATCATGTTAGAATGATTTCTGAAGGATCATGTGACTCTGAAGACTGGAGTAATGGCTGCTGAAAATTCAGCTTTGACATAACAGGAATAAATTACATTTTAATTATATATTTTTAATCAAATGCAGCCTTGGTTTGCATAAGAGTCTTCAAAAAACTTTACAAAATGATTATATTTTTGACTGGTATTGTATGTAACTTATGTCTTCAGATGAGGAGATTGAGATGACCAGAATGGCTGTTCGGTTTGAGTTGGAGGATCTGAACATGAGACCTGACCCGGAGCCTTTACTAACAGAAATGATTCATGCTGTGAGTATGACTTTATACTTTGCTGTAGGTCATTGAAATGAGCTTCTAAGTCATATTTGATGGTCTCTTCCATATTTAGGCCGCATACAGGGGCAACACCGTGGGCCTGCCTCGCTTCTGCCCTCCTGAAAATGTCGAGAAGATCGACAGGAAGCTGCTTCATAAGTACCTACAGAGCTATTACTGTCCGCAGCGCATGGTGCTGGCTGGGGTTGGGATTGAACACGAGCAGCTTGTTCAGTGTGCCAGGAAGTATCTTCTAAATGTTAAACCAGTATGGGGCGTGAGCACACCTGCCAACGTCGACAAGTCTGTAGCACAGTACACGGGTGGCATTGTTAAGGTGAGCAGATTTATAAGACCAGCAAACATCATTTGTAGGGCTGGGTTTTGACACAAATTTCACGATTCGATTCTCATTCACAAGCTTACGATTAAATTCAATATTGATTATTTTGGATAAATATCAGCTACAGTACATGCCAAATTTTCTCAAGGAAAATAAATCTATCAACTAAAGCTGTAAAATATACATGAGAGTCAGTTGGTACTACATTACTATAATATTAAAAGGTTAAAATTGACTGATTTGTAGGCTAATATACAACTTCTAAAATTACACTTAATGAAGTTTTTAAAATAATAGTTACAATTACATAATAATACTTCTACTTCTTTTTGAAATATAAACATTTAAATGGTGGCTGTCATAAAAACTTGCTGAATTTATTCAAACATAATTAAACATTGACGAACAGTAAAAATTAAATGATATTTATATGTGCATATATTTGCAAAATGCCCGTCTCTACAGTTTATTTTTCTGTCTGATTAATGAGTTTATGGTCACCGAATATGTTTTTTCTGAGGTAAATGTGACGTTACGTGACATGTTTACAAGCCGTTATATTGGCATCTTTGCGCGGAGGAAACACTGATTGAGCGATTACTTGAGACAGGATACGGATTGTAAAGTTGTACTTTTTCTTTTAACTTACCTTCGGATGTTTGTTCATGTTTATTTTGTGCTGAAACTGATGTTAATGTGGTGGAGATGATCAGTTCACGTCTGTTGATCGAGTCGCTACAGCGATCTGTCACTCCACATTAAACAGCGCCAAAATGACATTTATTGTTTGAATACTGCAATACAATGGACAGAATTTGAAATCTGAGACCGTTTCATATTAAAAGTACCAAAGCAAAATGCTTATTGCGATTTATTGGATGGGAAGTGCCCTTCAACATTCCGTCCATTTATTGAGAACAGGCTATACTAATCTATTTTTAAGAGGATTTAAGAATCAATATCGTTCTGTAAAAATGAGAATCGGTTAAAAATCGAGATATCGGTATTTTTTACCAAGCCCTAATCATTTGGTATTTTAAAGATTCCTAATGCCTTCAGCTAAGCTGCTTGTCTCATGTCAGATGGTGAAGGACATGTCAGATGTGAGTTTGGGTCCGACACCCATCCCTGAACTAACGCACATCATGATTGGGCTGGAGAGCTGCTCCTTTTTGGTTTGTTACATACATCAGTCAGTCAAATCAGTTCAATTTCACACTTGCTGAAAATGGTTATGTGTTGACGCAAGTCTTTTTTTTTCTGTGATGTATAGGAGGATGACTTCATCCCCTTTGCGGTCCTCAATATGATGATGGGAGGTGGAGGATCCTTCTCTGCCGGAGGGCCCGGAAAAGGCATGTTCACCCGTCTCTACCTTAATGTGCTCAACAGGTGTGGCATCATCTCTTCATGCTCCGAAATGCCACTGTAATTAATGTAGTGAACAGTTTTCAGCAATTTGTTGTCGTTTGTACAGGCATCACTGGATGTACAATGCTACTTCCTACCACCACAGCTATGAAGATAGTGGTCTGCTGTGTATCCATGCAAGTGCAGACCCTAGACAGGTACTGTAGTTAGGTTTATGTTGTAAATATGACTACCATGCACTGCATTATTTTAAACCATTTATTTATTTATTTTTAGGTGCGAGAAATGGTGGAGATCATAACAAGGGAGTTTATTCAGATGACTGGTACAGCAGGAGAAGTAAGACCTTCCTTTTGTTATTGACCCTCGTCACATTTCTGGGGTTATCAGAAGTGAAGTTGTCATATAGTTCGGTCAACTTCTATAGTGATGAATGGAAACTACAACATGCATTTTTTAAGTTCCCATTTGCTCCAAAATCAAAAAACATACAAAAAGGGTTTCTGCAGATCTTAAAAAGTCTTAATTCGCCCTTCCACATATTAAGACATTAAAAAGGTTTTAAATCTGAGGAAAAAGTATGACTTTTATAAAGTCATGGCATTAAATGTTGCATGCATATCTTCCTCTTTTTGCCTTGTTTCCAATCTAAACGCCTTTAAATCAAGTTACAATTACTTGATGTAAATTTGCCATGCAAGAAATTGAGCAAAATAAGTTTATGCTTAAAACGAGAACAAACGGGGCATGAAATCCTGTTGAATTTGGCTGATTTTTCTGAGCCCACTGGCAGATATTTATTTTTATTTATTTTAAACACAGATTAATTTAATTTAGATATTTGCACTAGAAAACAAGACTGAAATACTGAGCAAGAACCTCACTT
Source organism: Sinocyclocheilus anophthalmus (assembly GCA_018155175.1). Classification (NCBI taxonomy): domain Eukaryota; kingdom Metazoa; phylum Chordata; class Actinopteri; order Cypriniformes; family Cyprinidae; genus Sinocyclocheilus; species Sinocyclocheilus anophthalmus. The sequence goes on from JADLZN010004067.1 coordinate 72,448, forward strand.
TTTTGCAGTGTTAGCATAAGGAACGGTAAAAGTTATTTCTATATTCGAGTGGTTGCGAGCAGAGCTATTCAAGCCTTCATAAAACCTGCAGAAACCCTGTGAAATCCACCATAGGATTTCCATGACTTTCCAATAGAAAAAAAACGATATAAAGAGCTTGATTAGTGTTCAGAACACGGATAGATGTCAAATTTTAATGTGTATTACATTTTTAAAAATTAAAAATGTTCTGGATTTACAATGTTAATAACTGATCACATGCCATCGCAGTCTGTGAAAAGGTTGCGTTTGTTATTCCTAGTGAATTTGTTGCGTTCATAACCTGAAATCTCTCACTTGTGCAGATGGAGCTAGAGAGAGCCAAGACACAACTGAAATCCATGCTCATGATGAACCTGGAGTCACGACCGGTCATCTTTGAAGATGTAGGTCGACAAGTGCTTGGGCGTTGTGTGGTTCCTCTGGAGGGATGGGGTTGGGGGTGGCGGCTCAATGAGCCTGGGGGGAGCGCAGCCGTGAAGTATTGTGCTACTTGCGGAGTATAAGGCCTATTGTGGAAAGGTGCATGTTTGTAGCGTGTCCTAGTAATGTTTTTAACATTCACAAAATACTTAATACACAACCGTTTAGAAATTTTTTTAGCAATCGCGAATAGAAAGGATTTCTAAATGTTCATGTGACACTGAAGACTGGAGTGTAATGACTGTACATATTTAACTTAATAATTGCATTACTTGTCTTGAATATGTTATATCAGTGTCATACCATTCACTAGATCTTTCTGTTTGCTAAAAATATCAATTAACACTCTTTTTCGCTCCACTTTTCTTTGTTTTAGGTAATGTTACAGCCAGTGACGTCAAGAGAGTTACAATGAAAATGCTGCGTAGTAAGCCTGCGGTAGCAGCGCTGGGGGATCTATCAGAGCTGCCCTCATACGAGGACATTCAGGCCGCTCTCTCCAGTAAAGACGGACGTCTGCCTCGCATATACCGCCTGTTCCGATAGGGGACAGACAGCTGGCACCATCTGGGGCAAATATGAGGACTGACCCAACAAATATTATTCTCGACTGGAATTTAAGTGCAATGCTTAGGACTGTGGTTGCATTTCATCTATAAAGTGTTTAAAACGTGACTTTAAAGCGATAGTTCACCCAAAAAGTCATTATTTACTCACCCTCATGTCATTTCAAAACTAGGACTTTCTACTGTGGTGGAACATGACATGTCATGACATGAGGGTGCGTACATGACCATTTTCATATTTGGGTGGAGAATTCTTTTAATTTTTAAATACTGGGGTGATGACTAACTTAAGTTTTACACACCAATGTGTTATTTTGCTGAACTCACCATGTGTTTAACATAAATGAATGTGCTAATTTCATATTTCTATCTTAATTGGCTCAATTAGTGCACTTTTCTATGCCATTTGTTCACATTTCTGCATTGTCGTTCATAGGCTGTGCTTTTCTGTGTAAAACTGGCCAAACCTTGATATAAAAAAAAAAAACCTTGATTATATCTGAACAGAATGACACTGTCTTATCTACCACTTAGCCTAGCAGTGAAAACAGTGTGTATGATAAACCCCTTTTCTCTTGCTAAGTCACTGTTAACATGAACCTCCCATCACTAATCAAGAATTGTCTGTTTAGCTGTTTGTGTTGGATTACCCTACGAGAATATATTTATTCCCTTGTACTTCATCAGTACAAGTTTACTGTTAAATTTTTCCATTGCTATTAAGATGACAATGGTTGAATCTGTCATGAGCAAAAACTTTCATGTTCCCTTAAAAAAAATAAAAGTTTGATCCTTTTGTATTATTTTTTCTTCATGTACAATTTGAATATTTTGAAACATGTTCCTTGGTTTATGTTTGAATCCCAAAACATATTTGGTTCAAATTGTGTAACTGAAACAAACTCATAAGAAATAACACTTCAAGTATGAGTTTTTATATTACTTTACATAGTAAACAAACATTTATAACAGGCTATTGTTTGGTTTTAAACAGCAGAATGTATTTGAAGTCACTGAGGCAGTCATGAGAGATCGCAGGCACTTTCAGTACAAATAAAACTGAAATTCATGATGTGAATGCATGACTTACTATTACACCACAGTCACTGAGATCCATGCGCAAGCAATACCAATACTATGGTCGTTCCTGCTCCCATATATCACACTTGACATCAAGTAAGCTGAATTAAATTGGATACGTTAAGGCAGTAAACTCAAGTATAGTCTGTGCCTCCTCACTTAAGATTCTGCACACAATTTAACCCAAGGTCAGCCTCTACATGATCCCACGTTGACCTACCAATGACAATCCATAAATAAAAACAGCTGCTAACACAAATTCTACCTCATTTTGCTGGTAATGATGCTACAGTACAGTTCCCTTTTATAAAGGAGTACAACTGTTAGCACGTTGTTAGCTAAAACTTCAAAAATGAGACTCGGGAGCCAATAAAATGAGCAGGATCGGCTACCTGGTACTGGTATGTGTTTACAGTATCAGTTAATGGTTTAACAAGGCCATGAAACACTATCATTTGAAACCATACACAGAACAGACCATTTTGGCTTGCAAGTTAAATACCAGAATATGAAATAATACAAAAAATGAATTAGGAACAACGGATGTACAGTACAGTTAACTTCATTTACTCTGGTCAGTAAAATGTATAGATTTATATAGTATTTTATAGTTCCAATATTAGCTGCTAAACGTCCAGCAGAAGTCTTTTAGTCCCTGGACTGTGCACTTGCCATCTGTAGTACTGAGTTATCCTTTGGTCCCGAAAGTCCAGCTTTCCAAGTCACTACCTTGGTGTCTGAAATTATCAGTTTTAGCACCCTACGGCTCTCGCACGCTGGTCCCTGATCAGGATATGGTGCAAACCGTGCTGTTATTCTGGTTTTTCATGGCTGCTTCTCTCTTTTTCAGCTCCCCGGTGATTCTCCTTCGGATTCCTTCTAGATACAGGCTCCTGTCAAACTGGCCAGCACCCAAAGGAATGCTGGGGAGGATAATACACTCATTTAGTGGTTTATCAAACCTACATGAAAAAAAACAGACTTCAAAACAGTACATTATATTTTGTAAACTGATGAAAAGCTTAATGTTTGGAACAGCACGAGGGTGAGTAAATGTTGACAGAATTTTTATTTGATAGTCTTCAAACTACTTTGCTAGATGACTCCTAAATTAGTAGAAACAAGTACAAGTGTTAAAATCATCGTAAACAGATGCTTACTTATCTCTGCCTGGACGAAGTTTGACCTGAAACATGCCAATGACAGGCCGGTGATCTGATGTCTTAATGGACGAGCAAGATGTATACTTGACCACTTTAATGTCATCTGCATGTCTGTTTCGATACAGAATCCGATCCTGTCAACAAATGAGGAAAAATCAACAACTGTACTAAAGGGTATATAGTGATGTACATGCAATTAGCAAAAAAGCTTACTGTATATGAGGGTGTTCTCTGCTTTGTGGTGGTGTCATAGACGTCACAACCAATGTCAAACTTGTACGTAGGAGGAAACTGAATAGCTGCTTCCTGAAACCCTTGAAAAATGGTACCTACAAATGCACAAACACAGATTCTTCCTGTTAAAAGTACAAAGAATGAATATTTATTCTTGAAAGGAGCATAAATACTGTATAAATGACACAGGACTGTAATTCTGCATCTAACTTGCCTTCTTTCATCTCTTTCAACAGCTGGTCATGTTGTAATAGTGGGCTCATATCTGCGCCCACACCCTGATTCAGAATGGCCTCCACCTCTCCTCTGGCTTTATTCAGGCGGAAGTTAAAATCTCCAAACCAGAAGACTTCATCAAAACGGGTTGTGACATCAGCTGAGAATAAACAAAGAATAAATAAAGACATTTGCTCATTAACAAGAAAATGAAATCACTAAATATGACAAACGCAGAAACACTCACATGTTGTGGAGCGGTAAGGGTTGGTATCAGGAAGGTTTCTAGGAAGTGCCAAAGCTTCTATGATTTTGTCGTAATCTAAGATCCTCTCATATATTTTAGAATCTCCAGCTGAAACAAATACAAAGATTGTTGGGTTGGGTTTATTTATAGCTGGGCATAAATGGAATGCCATAGTCATTATAAACATTCATTTAAATGGCTTTTATATAACTGGGTTGTTTGCCCATGGATTGCTTAAGATTTTCATGAAATACTCCACTTACAGGTGAAATGCGACGTAATAAAGAGGAAGGATGTCCCAAAGAAAGTGAAGCCGATACCCACAGCTCCTTTAGTCTTAATCTGAGAAATAATTCTGGTTGTGACTGTAGCATGTTCCACCTCTGTAGCAGCAGAAATAGACCACTTTATATTATATGATATTATATCATTCAAAAGTTTGGGGTCTGTATGATTTTTAAAAAAGAAATGAATACTTCTATTCAGCAAGGTAAATTAAAGAAATCAAACATTCATCAAAAGTGACAGTTAAGACTATATATTGTCACAAAATATCTATTTCAAATAAATGCTGTTCCTTTGAACTGCTAATATCATTGATAATTCAACACTGACAACACTAAAGTTTCTTGAGCAGCGAATCAGCATAATAGAATGATTTCTGAAGGATCATGTGACAGTGAAGACTGGAGTAATGCAGGGCTCCAAACAAAAAAATCGAGTTAAGGAGCCATTGGCTCCTATAAGAAAAAATTGTAGGTGCCAAATTATTTTTTTAGGTGCCACAGAATAAGCGTGTTTTATTTATTAATTTATTTATTTTTAAACATTTAAATCATACTTTCAAGTGATTATGTCTCATCTTTTCTTGAATTTATCAGCATTATAATCGATCTTGTAGATGACCTGGGAACTAAGGTTCACTTAAAGTGGGAATTAAATGTCTTTTCCAACTTGAAATATATAGTCACAAAGAATTGTTCATGACACAGAATCTGTACAAATATCATGGACCATAAGCATTACTTGACCACTTGACCAGTGTAGTTTGGGCTCCTCCTCGGTGCATCCTATAAGTGTTGTCATATGTCTTTCACACATTCAGTCTGTTTTTCTTCATTAGTAAAATGCAATTTTGTATAGGAGAAGTTGAATCATGTAGACAACAGGTTAAGTAAAATATTAACATCCAATAGCGCATAAATATATCAAAATGCTCTTCTTTATAGTTATTTTTGCTACCTGACTGATGAGCTTATTATGGACACCGAATAGTTTTTCTGGGGTAAATGTATATTACGTTGCAATGTTCACAAGCTTTACACGTTTTCCGCAGTTTGAAACAATGAATGAGCTTTTACATGAGACATTTCAATAAGTTGTACTAGGGCTTTCTTAGAAAATAGGCTACGTTTTTATGTTAATGTCATGTTCATTTTATTCTAACAGTATTACACAAAGATATAATGGGTTCACTTGTCGCTTGAACGGAGGCACTAAAGCGCTCGCTCCTGCCGTCTTAAGACCGGCAAAACTGTATTTGAATTTTGTTATGTATTTGGCATAATTTTAAAGCTGATACTTTGTTTATTAAAAAGTAACAAAGCACAAAGCTTTTTGCGATTAATGGACGCTGTGCACGAAATAGACTCTGTTTTTTTTCCACACTTTTACTTGCACGTCTGCGTCATTTCGATCTCTCTCGCTCTGCACAACTGAGCTGCGTTTAACAGGTGTTCGTCAGCGCTGCTGAACTGTTTGAAACTCTTTTTCCTAAAACTTTGTGTGGCAATGTCAAGTTTAATAAATGCGTGAACAGAAGGCAATGATGCTATCGCAAAACAATCATGCAAAAGTCATTACATGCAAAATTTAAAAAAATAACATTGTAACTATTAGTCTCCAGTGGCGACCTCAGCAAAAACTCTCGCAAATTTATATTTTTGGTCGCAAATGTGACCGTTTTAGTCGCAGTCTGGAGCCCTGTAATGACTGCTGAAATTTCAGCTTTCCCATCACAAGAAAACATTTAATTTTAAAATACATTAAAATAGAAAACAGTTATTTTAAATTTTAGTAATCTTTCACAACATTGCTGTTTTATTGTATTTTTGATCAAATAAATGCAGCCTCAATGAGCATAAGATACTTCTTTCAAAACATTAAAAAAATCTTACTGACCCCAAACTTTTGAATGGATTGCTAACTCTATCATATTAATTTCAAGGAAAAAAAACAAGCTTTACCTGAACAGAACCATATGAGATCTCTCCTGACAAATATAGTGAGATAGAGAACGCCATGGGCTGCTGCATACAGCATCACGTAATATGGCCCAAGAGTTTCCTGCAGGCGGATCTCCCACTCTCTCCTGTGGAAAAAGAGTAAATGTGCTGAGTATTAGAAGACGACAAAATAAAAAAGCTGTGAAAAGCAATGCAATATCTTACCTATCCGGACACCCTTCCTGAACTCCTATGACATAGACGTCCTGTGCAAAGTCTGTGTCGGTTGGGAGCAGCAGATCATCTAGGTTGTATGGAAGACCCTGAGACCAAGAGTGAAAGCTTAGGCTACTGCTGCTATGCACTTAAACAAACAAAATGACAGTATTGTTCCACACCTTCTTTCCTTGCATGTTCCATGTGGCGACGTAGATACCGAGCCGTCTCTCTGGGAAGTAGCGGTCTAGCTCTTCTGCCCCCAGCAAGGCACCGTTACCCAAAACACTGCCCTCCAGAAAGCTCCTAAAACCATAAGCAAGTAAATTTTCAGGAAAACAATAAAAAAAGAACAAAAGATTTGAGAAATGCTCCTTCTAGCATCTGTCACATAATGTATTCTTATAAGCAAGCAAATAACTGCATTATTTCATGAAGACAGAACAATTTTAAACTAAAGATGAGTTTACCCAAATGTTTTGATATATGTGTGTGTGGGTGTGTGTATATACATATACATATATATATAAAATTATAAAAAAATAAAAAAATAAGTAGTCCAGGTGACACAGTTATGGATACAACATTCAATATCGGATATAGTAAATAATATATACTGGGTATTTAATTGTTCATGCTCCGTTACCTTATTTAATTACCTCAATTAATCCATTAAAGTTAATCTATAATCATTAATAATTTAATAAGCCTGTTAAATGTAATCTTTAGCAAATCGTTTTTCATATTTTATGCCTACATTTACTTGTAGCATTGATTGTTTAGTTGTTAAGTGTTTTACTTTTTATTATTTAGAGAAAATAGTATACATTTTTAATATCAGCCATAACATGAAAGTAATTATTGGCTTATCGGTGTCTTGTGTGAGCCCACTGCCCATACATATATCATGTCAACCTCAAGTAGAACATGAATGTATGTTCTCCTGATGCAGTTTGACAGTTGCTGAACTAGCATCTCACTGATCCATTAATCTCCTTTGCATTCACACTGCTTCACCGTTCCTCTCCAATCTCTCTATAAACATCCAGCTTCACTTTTCACTTCTGTAAGCAGCGACCTACTCTGGCAAACTCCTGCGCTCATTCCTGCAGGAACATTAATCATGATCTACTTCCTTGTGAAACATACAATTTAATTCGTATCATGCATTCACACAAAAATGCTCACATAAGCAAAAAGGCTTGAACACTTAGGACTCTTTAGGAGGTAATCAAGAGATGCCACATCAGCCTGTGACCATGTGATGTTCAAGTTGAATTATGAGATCTGCTGAGTGATACCTTCAAACAGGCTGAAGAAAAGAAGAAACAAATAAAAAAAGCACAAGCTTCTCACCTGTTCCTCACATCCCGGGGTCTGATGGGGTTCAGAACGCTATAGGTGGACTTCATGGAATGGACAGAGTCACTGTCTGACACCATGGTGTCCAACAGCCGGCTATCGCTCAGATTCCTCTGAAGCCTCTCCGACCGCCCCCTTCTCCCCACCGCACTGTAATTCAAACAATCCCTGTCAACCCGATTAGCTGTCCTTAAGGACGTGGAGGCTGCGCTGTTCTCCAGAGGAGGATATGTGCCACTGGTCTGCAGTGGGGACAGAATAATTCTGGACGGTTTCAAACGCTCTTTATTTGGATCACTATGCTCATTGTCGGCCTCTGAGAAGCTACCGGTCCTGAACGGTGGTGTCTCCATGGGTGGGAGATCGAGGGGATGTCCGGATGCAAGGCCTTGGCCATTTGATGAGGTGTCTTCTTTAAGCGAATCGGTGGAAGAGCCTGTCTCGGTGAGACTCTCCTGGCTGTTCCTCAATCTTCTCCCCCTCACCTTCTCTTCAAATGAGATGTTTTTACCCTCCATTCCCAATCCCACAGGCTTCGGAAGAGAGGGAGGTTGAGGCTTAAATGGACTAAGCTTGGTGTCTTTGTTATGCTCATCCTGAAGTAGACTGCTACCTTCATATGGCTTCTTGATGTCTTTGAGCTCCTCCTTGTTGCTCTTCTCTGTCCTCAGGTCTACACTTAGAACAGTAATATCTGTTTTACAAGCTGGTTCTCCTGACCTGAGTTCTGTGGGGTTAAATGGGACGACGCTGTCTCCATGCTCACTCATCCTATTGGCAGACTTGGTTTTAGATGTAAACAAGTCCCATGATACTCAGATGATTACATCCTGTGGAGACAGCAAGGAGATTATTTTGATGACCTCTGATTAATATGTCAAGAATGTCTTTCGATTATGCAATATTTTACATATTGTTCAACTAAGCGATATTCCACATCTTGCCCAATGTGTACATTTAATATTATGTTCAGGTCTACATTGTGTAAGATGCAATGTTGCTTAAAATAAAAAAAAAGTTAAAATACAAAGATCAGATTAAAAAAAAAATCTAAATAATTTTAAAACAGCAGAACAATTTAAATCAAAGGGTTTGTTCAATCATTTTTAAATATCGCAAGGAACCCCTTCCTTAAATTTAAAGGCGGCTAGCTCACATATTTTCATTTTGATATTACAAAAGACTTTCTTCCCCTTTCTTTCCATCTTTCTCCAAAACAATATAATTTTAATCCTATCTACCACTGCACTAAAATAAACATTATTAAAATACAACCTGGAAAATGTATTTTGTGTTATCAGCGTTTATTTTGCGTTCATTTTTTTTTTTTAAGTTGCTTATGCCCCTCTATTTAAGTCACTTCATATAAAAGCATTTGCTAAATGCATAAATATAAATGTAAATGTAATTTTGTACAGAAAATTAATATTTTCTTCTACCCAATATTAAAAATATCAGAGAAAACATTTCAGGTCAATATCAAAAATAACAAATTATATAAATATTGTCCCGAAGCAGCTTTACTTGGAATACTACATTACAACACAAGAAAGATAGCACACATCTTGCAAAATCTTTATAATTGATTCGAACTTGTCCTTCGACCCCCCTAGCGCAATTCGGTTTGTAAAAATGGGTTACATTTTTTAATTCTCCGTTTGATAAATGGCTTAAATAATAAATGTTTAAGTAATATTCAACTAAAACACAAACCTGGTGTTAACAGCTAAAAGGTGATGATAAGAGGAAGAATGCTTTGCAGAAACACAAACAATTAGTTGCAATAAGGCTGTATTAAACCATCAACGGATTAATAATACATTAAACAGCTAACAGTGTGTCTATTTAGCAAAATGCATCGATGTATTAAACAGGCGTCTTTAACAATATTATCAACAACAATCAATAGGCTACAACTAGCAACATTACCGTACAAACAGTAAAAATAAAAACACAACTAATATTAAAAAATAAGCTCCGATCAAACGTGAACTAAGACTGAAATTCAGCTAACGTTACTACTCTGCTGAGTGATTCCAGCTGACTGAGATCTCTCTCCCTCAAAGCGATGTTAAATTCACTGTCACACGACGGCCACACATCTGTTAGCTACCGCTACACTCAAAATGTAGCGTTCTTCCCTTCGCAAAGTATAAATATGCATATGTGAGAAGCATAAAATGACATATTTTGAGGGTGAAGCAGCTCTCCTTTACCTCCAGCTCGCTGAAGAAGCAAACTTACTTGACTTCCTTAGCAACGCCAGGCAGCCAGCCAACAACTCCACAAGAGGGTGTGCTGCTGACAGTCAGCAGTAGTGCATTAAGAAACAGCGCCCTCTTGCGTTTGTATTATTTCCACAAACAAGTGGTCAGTTTACAAAACTATCGACATACTATTCAGTACTGTGGAAACCAAGTGTAATGTTTAAAAAATCGGTCACTGAAAGTCCTATTCTGATTATTGTAAAAGGTGTGTGTGTGTATATGTGTGTGCGAATATAGAAGTAGGCCTAAATGTTCTGATTATTAAACTGACCTACACTAATATAATTATATTTTAGATCAGTTGATTATTATTATTACTCCCATTTTTTTCATTACATGGGAAGTTCGAATGACTGAATGGATAATAAAGTAAAGCATATAAACACTTTTAACTGCCCATTTATAGCTGTTTTAATGCAGTAAATTGTATTTTGAGTGAACTCCGAAAAACAGAATGCAATTAGGCCTACAGCATTCCGTTCAGATTAACTTCCCTTAACTGCATGCATAATTATTGGATTATGTTTCTAATGTGTGTGTGTGTGTGTGTGATTTTTTTTCAGCTAATTTGTGAAATGTAATAAATTAATTGTAAGCTTTTCTGCAGTAATGAGCACTGTAAGTAATGCTCTACTGTTAGTTTGAAAAGTAATAAACCAGTTAGTTAATGTAGCCTACTGGAGAACTATATTTTGCTGTTTTTGCTATAAAAATTGTATTAAAGACAACAAAACTCTGAGTTTTGACTTAAAAAGATCACATTATTTTAAGGTTGAATTCATCATGCAGGTCTTGTAAGTTTGAAAGTTTACACAAATGTAAGAATATATAGGCCTATATATATATTATTATTATTATTAAATTGTTTATTGCAATTAAGAAGCAGCACTTAACTGAAATATATAATCCCATATAGAATTGACTTACTGACTGTGGAAGAACTGACTGGCATTCAAAAAAGCCCGGCCTGAACCACCACTGCACTTTGGGATGACTGGAAAGGGCCGAGCCATACCCCATCATTCATGGCTAAATCATGACCCCGCATGCCTTATTTCTGAGAGCGATCCCTCTCCATTGATCCAGGTAGCTCATTAAACTATTGCCACATTTGGGTTTGGTGTTTTGAAAACCACAGACACCTACTTTTAGCCATGCAGGAAATGAATCTTAGTCAAAGTATTTATTATTTCAAAATAATTCCAAAATAGGTATCCTTAAACTTTTTGCTGTAAACATATACATGAGATCAGGCTAGTATCATATGGGAAAGTTTACACAGTGTAGAATTATAATATAACATATATATATATATATATATAATTAATATATTATATATATATATATATGAATATATATATATATATATATATATTTTTTTTTTTTGTATTTTTTTTTTACATTTGTGTAAACTTTCCCATATGACGACACTCCCTGGTCAGATAATATTACTTTCATTATATCTCCATCAAAATATTGCAAGATAGGCCAAATAAATATCTCTTGTTTAGCTTAAAATATGTATACTAATTGAACACTTGAAGAAACAAAATTTTTTGAGCATTGTTTTGTTTCATAATTGCTTTCTTGCTTAGGCCTACATCTTGCTAGAGAGTCTACAAAAGGCTGGGTGTTCTGTGAACTGCATAATTATTTTTCTCTGCCACAGGTGAATGAACTGAATATCACTGACACCATTACAGCACATTCGATTTTTGATAGCAAAAGGACACCAAAATGTCAGAAAAAATAAATAAATAAAAAAAACAATCACTGAGCTGGAAAAAGGATCACCCCCTCCTAAAAATGACTTGTAAACTCAATCAGATATAGCTGATCACCTTCTCAATGGCACACAAAGTCATTTGACTTTCAATTGTGAGCAGCTGTGGTCATTTTGATTAGCTCAGCATGTAAAGAGCTTCCTGGAGCATTTCAGTCCTTGGTATAGTGCAACTGAAACAAACAATCAACTATATGGGCACCCATCAAAAGATCTCTGGGATAAAGTTGTGGACAGGCACAAGTCAGGAGATGGATACAAATATAAAAAATTCAAAGGCTTTATCAATGCCTAGAAGCACAGTAAAGTCTATTATTAAGACGTGGAAGGTATTTGGTACAACACAGACCCTCCCTGAATCAGGACTTCACTCCAAACTGGATGAAAGAGCCAGGCGGAAACTGCTCAGAGAGGCCTACAACAACTCTGAAGCAGTTGCAGGAATTTATGAAAAAGAGTGATCATTGTGTGCATGTGACAATATCACAAATTCTCCACAAATGTGGCTTGTATGGGAGGGTTGCAAGAAAAAGGCTACACATGAGATGTTTGATTACTGCATTTCTTTTGTGAAGGAGTTGAGTTTTATGATGCCATGTTTAGGTCCCAAGAAGAGGGAAGGACATTGTCATGAGGGACAAAACCAAAACTGACATCAATGCATAATAATGTTTGATAATTCTGTACTAAATGAGTTGAGCTTTGTTAGGTCTGTGCTATATTTTAAAGTTTAGTATACTGGGAGGCAGCAGCCTGCGTTACATGCTGTATTGTAGTATCTATAACAGGTTTTCCTAAATTTGGGTGCAAACTCCTGGAGGAACTGCAGAAGTTTCATTCAATTGTAATAGAAATGCAAATGCTTTAAGTAAAAATGAATGAATCATTAAAATATAATAACCATAAGAAAATAAACAACAGAAATATTTGGCAAGTGAACAGAAGAACTCAATAAATTTTGAAAGGTTATATTACCTCAAATATCAGTGTGTTTCATGTAAATAGGTGTCAATATGACCAAACAGTTTGGAAAGCCCTGGTTTAAAACCTGGACAACACTGACCCCATTATGATCCTCATAGTGTCATTTCACATGACTGGGTGTTTTTAAATTCATTTATTTCATTATATTGTGGTATTTCCCCATTATGTTCAGCCAGAGGCTTCCAAACATTTCTGATATTCAGAGAACTGTTTATTCAGAAATGTATGCTTAAATATTTAATACGAGAATGCACTAAAAATGTGTAGTTTAATCAATTTTTTTGTTCCTTTTATAAGTCACTATGGACCAAAGTGTCTGCTAAATACAGAAATGTAAATGTATTTTAAGAACGTTTTAAAGAACCATAAAACGAATTATGTAGCTCGAGTTCTGCTGTCATCAAAGCAAAACAGGCAAAAATGTAAAATTAATTTTTTCAATTAAACTTTTCACTCAAATTATTGTGCACATAATTTGCTCTGAAAAATGCAGCATGAAATTCTAAATAAAAGCGTTTTGGACCCGATTACAGTGATACTATTATTATAAATACATAATTTCATAAGTTAATATAAATGTAATAAAGACTGTATTCACTTAAGTAGACATTTTATTGCATCCCAACAACATGAACAAAAGTTTTGTAGTTCTGAAAAAATTACTTGTTTCGTTGCTAAATTAACAAGTGCTGAATGAACACTCAATCGACAAAACACATGATCAATGCAACTCAAATGCAACAACACACATACAATGCATAAGGAGTCTGTTTCATATCTTTCTGCCAGCATGTTATTAGGCTGTCTAGGCAAAACTTTTTATTATACGTAAAAAAAACACCACAATTATGAACCCATTCATGTAATCAACACTATAGCTGATTAAAAAGAGAAAATGATCAAATAATATAATAATAATAATAATAATCTGTAATCTGAACCAGTGCTGTTTGGAGATTCCTGACAGATGTGGAGCATCCAAATCAAAGCTGCGCCATTTCCATCAATACTAAAAAAATACTTCAAAGACAATATCACTTGTGGCAGATTTTCAACATTCCAGCTACGCTGACAAATACACTTTCCCTGAGCTATCCTTCACAATGGACCATTCCCAGCTGCTCTGAATGGTCAGGATTTCTTGGTCCACTCTCAGCTCCAACAATACTTAAGGTCAGAGGTTACTGGCACGGCTGGACACACAGCTCACACAAAAGTGCAAATTTATTCTGGGTAATGTTCTAAGCCTCCCAGGGGGGTCTTCCCTGTTTTACAAAAATATTTAAAGGAATACACAATGCCTAAACTAGATCTCAGTAACTAAAAGTCATTTTACACTGAGTATTTTCTTCAGTAGTTTTTATTTTGAATGTTTCAAACTCACAGTTCAGAGCCCTCTTAAATGTTACATTTTTGTGAATTGTCTTCAAAAACCTATGTTTGATCGTTTTTTTTTTTTTTTTACAAATATTGCTATAAAATTATATAATTTATTAATCACGGTATTTGTTGGCCAAAAAGTGGTTTGATATTTTTTGTTACCTTTAATATTATATTGTTAAAATGAGTTTTGCCTCCTAATTGTTTGACTGTTTAAATAAATACCAATGTAAATGTTCAATAGATTTTTTTTGTAGTCAAGATTTTGATATGTGGCTTTACAGAAACGAACTTTCAAAATGACACCTACCTTGAAAAATAGTCTCTATAAAAAGTGTGACAAATAAAGGTCAAAAATAAGTTTTAAATGACAAATAAAGTCACATGAATGAAAACACTTAGAAGTTGTTGTTTTTTAACGCAATTGATATTTGACTATACTTTAGTGTTTTCAGCCTGTAAAACCACTTTATGAAGTGTTATTGAACGATTCCTTTGTGGTAAAGTGCCAGGTGATCCCTTACACGAGTGGCTTTTGAAAGAAGGGAAACGACATCGAGGACACAATGCGTAATGGCACTATAGACACTGTTGGATTGTAATTGCAATCTGCAAAAAAAAAAAAAAAAAAATAGGTGTTGTTTCTTTAAGAGGTTGCTGGTCCCAGCGCAGCTGCTGGTCAGTACGCCGATTGACACAGTGGATACTCATCCCCTTCTCACCACAATGGCCATTTATCACTCACTGGTGCGTTATTCAAATCTCGTACCAAGCGGCCACCGACCCCACTCTCGCCTCGCCGTTTATTTAGAAAGCTGCGCAGTTGTCACGCGAGCCTCGCGCATCCAGAAACGCTGCCAGTGTGTTTTGCTCCTCATTAACAACAGTCCTCCGGATGGGAGTGATGAAAGGCTATGTATAAATGAATTTCGACCCTCACTAACATGCATTGTGAGGGTCACGCGTATCGTGTCTTGAAGACGCAGAAGAACTTTATTTATTCTGCGCATTGAAGTTGGAGATTCGTACGTGGCACCGCGGAACGAGACCTCTGGAGGACTTTGACGCACATCAGGATGTTTCTCTCTTTTTGCTCGTTTTTAGCTCTTCCATGCTTGATCAGAAACGGCTCGCAGGTGCAGACATGGCGAATCGCTGCCTCGGTGTCTTCTGAAGAAAGTGTCTGTCTGGTGATGATTCGCGACCACCTCGACAGAGCAGCACATTCCTCGATTATTTCCGAGGGAAATTTAGTGAATTAAAAAATGGTAATTTATTTATTACACCGGAACGAATTAATTGGTGATATTTTATGATTTATTTGGTTAATCTCAGCCTTATTTCCCCGGTAAGACCTGATTTTAATTTGCCGTTATTATTTTAATAACAGAAAAAACAGAGCTGTGGAAGTATGCTATTGTTTTTGGTAAAAGAACATACAGTCTTAAAGTAACATCCCAGGCTTAGACGGACAGTGGGATACTGAGCGTCAATTGTGTCCCGTGCTATTCTGACATTTCTCTAGATAACGAAAAAAACGTGGACCGAAAAATATTATGATCTAATTTCACCGCCGAGGAATTTATGAAATACAGCCGATATTTCGAAAGACTGCACGCCTGAATTATGTGAAGAAAAAAAACAATGTGCATCAAGGCCTTTTCCCACCGAAGAGCAGAAACGCACGAGGAATCAAACGCATGGATCCTATACAGTAAAATATTCACACAGTTGTGCTGTTTATGGAAATATGAGCTCAAGCAGTTGATTGTCCAAACGCAATTCTTGTGAAATGTCAAGCGATCAGTCGAGAATTGTGCCTGGACATCTGTTGCTGGAGGCTCCCACGCGTCTCCAATCAGCATCTCTATCAGTGGGGTTTATTAATAGGCTATTATTGTTTTTAAAATAACAAGCGCTGTTTAAAGGTGACGCTTTAAAATGCAATGTCGAAGAAACCAGTTTAGAGTTGATTTTAATAGGCATTAAATTCTAAGCAATTCAAAAGATGTGTGTTGTGGTTTTCGTTATCATGCGGTAATGTGTTGAATTAACTATAGAAAATGGTTTAGCTTGAACGTTAGATTCATGACACGTAAAAACGGCATAAAATGATGCATATGATTAATTGTTTGTTTTACTATTACAGCTACGTTTGAATTTCACATCAGATTCATGTTTGTTAGGTTTGTTTTGATTGGAACTTTTACATAACATAGCTTAAATGTAACCTAAGATACTGTAAATTCAGCAATACATCACAAGATGTTTTTTTTAAGTAATATAATACATATTTGTCACAAAAATAGATTTTACCTCTATAATTATATGCATTTTTGTTTAGTAGAGCAGAACGAAAAATGTTTATCAACGTAATGTGTCAATCAATTGAATTGTCGATTGAGTTTAATTAAATTTGTATTTGTGACTGTATTGTTTCTGGTAGACTCGTTTAAAATGAGTTTACAGGATTTTACGATTTTGTCAGATTTCTTCTCAGTGTTTGAGGTGTCTGCTACAGACTTTAGGATAACAAAGAAATGGCGTGTTAATCCAATAGGATTAAACAAGATTAGATTTACACACAGGTCAGGTCTGTTGATCTTTTAAAATCAGCACGAGCAGAGCATTAAAAGAATACATAGTTGTTGTCCGTTTGCATCAGACTTTTTTTTTTCACTTTCCATATGAGATCAGTGCATTTGTTCAACTGCTGAAATGCATTTTTAAAAAGCTAGTACAATACGTTAAACTGTTGAAGGGTAATTTAAACCGTTTTCTTAGATTTGGTTCCATAACGTTACATGAGAATCATAAATAGCATAGCAATATTTTCTTGTTTATTGTAAGACCCTGTAAAAAGGACACTGGACATAATAATAAATAAAAAAAGTAACATTTTAAACGAAATAAAATAAAATATAAAAAAAGAATACAATTCTCAAAAAAGTTTAATAGAAAATAAAATATGGTTTTGTTCATAAAAAATAAAACTTGTAGCAGCCATGGACTGCTCTATTCCTAATAGTCATAATTTAGAAAAATCACTAATATTATAGCCTACATATTAGCCTGTTTAGCACAAGTACTTTAAAAAAAATTAATTCAGTAGTTCTTTAGTAAAGCATTTCTTCTAGTGCAGATGTGTTTATTTCAATCTTTCAACTGAAATGGATGAAATTCTTCTGCTACAATGAATGCCTGCTGAACATAAATAATCTCATTTAAATTGTTACAAAATCATCAACACTTTCTTATATCTGAATGAATTCCATTGGTCCTAAAGACACTCTGACTGACTCTCCTTGCACTGCTGTGTGAGGTTTACGTCCCTAGTTTCAGAATAGAGTCATTGAGCTGATATGAAAGACTATATGCTGTGTTAGAGGAATTTGCACTTATCATTGCAACTCTCATGGAAGCAAATGAGGCCATACATCATGTGGAGGGAAGACTTGACAGTGTCAGCATCAGAGTCTTAGTAAGTTAGAGGATTATCAATCATTTTAAGATTGCAAAGATGGACAGATTTTGGACAGACATTTTCTTATAGATCATCCAGAGGCCCATGTCCCCCACTGACCACACAGAGGCCAAGGGCATCCCTGGTGCCTCCTCCAACCCTCTCCCAGCATTCCCCCCTCCTCTCGCTCTTTGTTCACCTGTTGTCCTGGAGACTCCACTGCTGCGGTAACCACCCATTGTTTGGGTGAGAACAGAGATGAAGAGACACACAGTCCACAAGTAATCTCACAAGAGCATGATAGGATGCAAATATTGACTTTTGAAATCAGGATGACAGAAAGTGAAATGTATTTGCGTAATTAACATCATAAACGTTTAGTATGATAAAGCCGCACTCTAAAAAGACATTCAGGGAACCCGTTACCACAACCTAAAGAAATGCATGCATGCATAAAGAAAAAATTTGAATTTATTGATTTACTTAAACCTGGCAAACATTACTTTGATGAATTCTGGTGACACAAACTTGATCATTACATCAATAAGCTTAATATTGTAATTTAAACTGAAATCTCGGCGTTAACTGATTTTATTTTATTTTTTGCAAGGTTCTCTTTAAGTTATATACAAATGTTCGTTCAGTAACCTTAATAGATTGTTCAAAGTTATGAGGTCTTTAATAACATTCTCATGCATCTTGTTAGCACATAACAGAATGTTAGCACATAAACATTATTTATATATTGTTCATGGAATGTTGGATGTTCATTTAAAGTTAATAAAATATTAATAAGTGCTACTTGCGTCTGAATGTTTAGACAACATACAAAAGTAATGTTCCCATAATGTTTGCAAAATTCAAAAATGGAGCTTAATGTTTTTGCTTTGCCAAGAAAAACATTTAAAAAAAGGGACATTTTTGAACATTGAGTACATTCAGAAATAATGTTTTCATAACTTAATGGGAACATTAGCAGCACAGTTATTATCGTTCACTACAATTAAAAGAATAAATAAATATCTGAAATAAAATAAATATAATTTTTTTTATTTCAGCTATAGCTGCCAAATCAATATTTCACATTACAATTTAGTTTAACTTGATGCACTAAAATAATTTAAACTGAAATAAAAATAAATAAAAACTATAAGGGCATCTATTAATAAACAAACAAACCCTAAACTACTAAAAATGACAACAACACACAACAAAATTACTAAAACTTAAACTAAAATGAAAATATAAAACTAAAAACAAATTTAATGATAATAAAACTATAATCTCAATGATACTAAAATAGCATTGAGCAAAACATTCTTAGAACACAATTTTGTTAGCTGGGATGCTTAGCACAAAGAGTATAAATGTTGAAATTGTTATTTAGTGTGTACTTTAAAGACCTGTTTAATGTTGTTGTGTCTGATATTTTTAATATTAAAATATTAAGTGTTTCTGTTGAAGTAGTAAATATCTTACTTGTTCATTAAATTTACATGCTAAATAAATTACATTTAGAATGTGTTATGCTAGCTGTTGATTTTAACTGAATCAGATATGATAACTTTTTTTATGCTACAAATTAAGTTTGTTGATTAAGTATCATTTCACGAGAAGCTGTCGTAACTCAAAAAGATTGATGCAAACTGTTGTGTTAATTTTATTTTTGTTGTTGAGCCAAACCATTCGTTTTTAGGTTGTGAATTTCTACTATCAGAACACTGTTTAGCCTATTGTAATAACAACAGAGTCAGGAAAAGAAACAACCACACAAAAAGACAACGAGTACGGAGGACCAAAGGGCCCAGAACGAGGCAAAAGTTTAGGTTAGCCTAGCGTATCAGCTGAATGCACCTCAAAAGGACTTTGCTCAGTGTGCTGATTGTTTTTCATCTGTGGGCCACACAAGGCCCGCGCACCCCAGCTAACTCCGGCTGACCGGGCATCAGAGGAATAGCCTCATCCGGCACCACCCCCCCCCCAATGTGGCTGGCCACATTTACAAGTGAAAGACAGCCAATAATGGGGTGGTTAAAGAGAAAATGAGGAGACAGAGGGGTGCTCACAGATGTTGAGGGGGGTTGGGGCATTGTAGCCGGACCAGAGGGGACTGGCGGAGGAGGTGATGTTGTGCCTTTTTAGACCTGATTTAGGACAGAATGGAGAGGTGTCTGAATGAAGGGGCCAGTGGCCAAGCGAGGGCAGCCACCTTGGAGAGCGTGTGAACGGGAGCACAGGGATCAAGCTAAGAGCAGAGGTTTGGGGGAGGGAGGTGGGTCAGACTGTTATTATCCTGTTGCTTTTTGTAACAGTCGAAAATCCTTCCTTTGACACCACCAAAGGTGAGGGCCTCGTCGCTACACTTCCTCTTGGAATACTGGGATGAGACAGATGAAGTCATCAAAGTGGGTATTAGTGCTTTGTGTGCAGGTGAAATGGTAAGGAAAGCTTTGAGAGCTTATCCACTAAAATTCAACATGGTCTCAAAGGGCTTAATGTCCAGTTCACAGTCACTGTGTCCTTCAACAGACCACCTAACACCTGCTAACAGTTCCTGCTGAGAAACATTTAATATCCTTTGGTAAGTGGAGGAAGACAGGCTGTCAGAGGGAGTTGGGGGGCTTTGTTTCATTCTGTCCATGTTCAACAGTTATGTGTTCACAGAGTCAGAGACTTGGAGTGATCATAAATAGGGTTGGAAATATATGAAAAGCACAGTTTAACTCATGATACACAAGCCAATAAGTGAAAAATGATTGTGTGGACTTCAAAGGGCAAATGCACAAGTTAATAAAATGATTTTTGACAAAAACTTGATTTTATTGTTGTGCCTTTGATGTGCAGTTATGAAATGCACCTTCATTTCATTTTGAATTACTGTACCGTTTCAAATTAAATAAAAAAAAGACAAAAACTACAAAAACTGTTAAGACCAGGGCTGTCCAAACTCAGTCCTCGAGGGCTGGTGTCCTGCAGAGTTTAGCTCCAACCCTAATCAAACACATCTGAAGCAGCTAATCAAGCTCTTACTAGGCATAGAATCTTCCAGTCAGGTGTGTTGAGGCAAGCTGGAGCTAAACTCTGCAAGACACCGGCCCTCCAGGACCGAGTTTGGACAGCCCTGGTTAAGACGGATATGGCTGATCAATGAATAGAAAATGCATGAAGAAAATTATTTAACCTTTAAAACATTATTTACATTGCATTGCAAACTATTCTAAATGAATGTACCGAATAACTGTACAATGTAAATAACAATTAATAACACTGGAATTGGATACGGTTATATTCCATTTCTATTTAGATCAGGGCACTTCAAGCATAAATTATCTTTTATTTTTCCTTTAGTGTTTTAAATTAAATAAAGGAACAATGTTTGTTCTAACCATTTTAGAGTTTATATAGGAAGGACAAAGAAAAAAAAAAGATAAGAATTAGAAAACAGAATTGTGTACTAAATTATTTCCTTACTTTGATGTGGTACCACAAAATATTTTCACTGACTTTATTTTCATAAGGTTCACTCAAAAATGGAAATTAGGTCATCATTCACTCTCCCTCCTGTTGTTGCAAAGCTGTATGACTTCCTGCTGAAAAAAAATAAATAAGAATTTTGGTAACAAAAAAGGTACTTATCAAAATATCTTCTTTTTTCGTCTGGAGTGACATGAGGGTGAGCAAATGATGACAGAATTACAATTTTGGGTGAACTGTTGCTTTAAGACATCCTTATTTGCATTGTACTGAAAGAGCTGTAGAAACTTACTGATCTGTCTGGTTTAAAAAGAGTAACTATTTAAATACTAAAAGAAAGCTATTATACAACATTTACATATTTAATACGATTTAAAAAAAACAAAACAAAACAATTTAGTTATTGTGGGACAAAAAAAACTTGCTTCAAGTAGGCACTGCTGCCACCATGTGGTCGGCATCAAAAATACAGCACTTAGTTCCATTTTTAAATTAATATTCCATGATAAAATAAAGTTCTGAGACCCCTTGATTTGTAGTTACCTGCACACTGAAACTGAGGGTGTTGTAGGTTGTTTCAGTGGCCCAGAGAACTGAGGCCGGCTCTGTGAATCTGTCCTTTTTATTAACTAGCAACAGGCTTATTCCAGCTTGATTAAAACCAGCAAAGCCAGAGCTAGCAATATTTATCGCACACTGCTCATTCGTCATCAGAACTCATCTATATGGATGAAACATGCAAGTGTCCCCAAATTCCAAATTCAGGCAGCTCTACTCTGTAGTTCCTTCACCCAAAGAGCTCTGAGTTGCTGTTAAGTTCCTTAAGTGATTTTACTTTGACCCTCAAAGGAACAGGTTAACTTTTGCAGGTACTAATTTGCAGCCAGTGCTGGAGAAGTATTGGCTGTCATTTGGTGTGTAAGTCATGGCGCCTCCTACCGACAAAGTCACATCTGCACGCTGACACTCCCCACGCTGGCAGAGCTCCCGCTGGGCACATCGCTCCACGTGGCGCCGCAGCAAGGGAAGAAAAGGCACAAAACGAGTGATAAGCTTTTCTGTAATTATTCTGGAGTGGTAGAACCCACCTGGGAAACAAAGTTCACCCACAGATTAGATTGACTTAAAGGAAAATTGTGCAACATATATTCAGTACTAAGATTAGCAGCTACTATTAACATGATTAAAATGAAGGTCTACGACACTCACTGTTCTTGTTGTTGTACACTGCATCAGCAATACTGTCCTCCAGCTCTTTAGGGAGAATGTCCTCTCGATCTCTACCGGCGACGGTCTCAGTGCAACTGTAATTGACCTCCTGACCTACAGTACTGAAAAAAAAAAAAACATCTGTCCCTCCATTGATAGTCCAAGTAACCAAAACTTGATCCAAAAAAGGTCATAAAGTCATTGTAAAGGAAATCCATATGAATCGAGTAATTTGATACAAAGCGACTATATCTCTTCAAAAGACTTGGATTAAAACGCTCGAATCATATGGATTCGTTTTACAAAGCCTATATGATCTTTTTGGATCTCCTAAATTTTGGTTACCTGGACTTTCAATGGAGGGACAGAAATCTCTCAGATTGATCAAGATTAACCAAAGTCATAAGGGTTTGGATCGACACGAAGCTGAGGACATGATGACAGAATTGTTTGGACTAGCCCTTTAATTCTTGAAATTTCTTGCTTTAGGGCTGCAACAAACAATTATTTTGATAATCGATTAATCTAACGATTATTAGAACGATTTATCATCGATTATTTCACTGATTAATCAGTAGACATTTATTGATTATTCAGCTTTTGCAATTAGTTAAAATATTTAGTTATACATATTCTAACAAATAAATGAAGGCAATCACTTTTGAAAGTCATATGTAATTACGATTATACAATTAATTTATACAAATAAATATATTTGGCACACAAAATGAAATGGCAGAGATAGAGAAACTCTCTTATTCACCATTTAATTAGTTATATGAAAAAGTAACTGAATGACACATCATTCTGCCTAACATCTCCTTTTGTAAGTCATACGGATAAGAAACAAAATAAAGGTAAGTGATAAGACGTTTTATTTTTTGATAAACAATTTTATTAAACTATTAACATAATCTCTCTTAAAATACCTTATAGGGTAATGATAATCAAAACAGTCCTGAGCTAGATTAAGCTTTGATCTCTGCAAACCAAACTATAACTTAAATTTTTTATGGTTTTTTCCCAGTAATAAAAAGATTTGATCATTAGCTAGCTCCGCACTAGTCTCGCGTAGCCAGACCTTCAGACTGACGGCTGAAGGTCTGGAATCCATGGCAGCTTTCATTGGCCAAGGCTCGCCCATGAGGCCGTTTTAACAGACATGTCAAACAACCAATCACAGTTCGTTTCGTTCAGCGTCACGTTTTGGGGCGTGGAAATTTCACCACAATAACAGACCAGTGTGTAAAACTCGTGGACGTATTTTAAAGATTCTATGCCGCGAACTTTAAATATTTCACATACTTTTGAAAATCCAGTAAAGCTGCTTGATTTAAGGCTATCTATTGTATAAAGTACTAAATAAATAAAATAAGTGAAGGAGTACCGGAGTACTAAACGCAGAGATTGTGTGTAACATCCACATGCGGTAATCGAGCGTGTAAAAAAAAAACTGCTGCTTTCACACTGCGGTTAGTTTTTGTTGTGTTTATTTTGTTATTGAGAGGAAAGTGTGCAGCATATATTTATATAATCATCCAAACGCCTCTCAGCAGCTTCAGGTGTGGCTGTGTTTGCTATGAACTGAAGCGCTGCGTCGTCTTCTTTTGAACTGCATCCAGGAGGGCTGAATTACTGTCTTGTGCTACAACGCAACACTGGTCAAACCGCATTATTGCAGGTTCTTACATTAGGTCATATGAGATCAAACGACTAGTCGACAATTTTTTTATTTTCAATGGTGCCGATAATGTCGACTAATCATTTCTACCTTGCTTTGACATTTTATATTGCCCTGAAGGATGGAAACCTATCCATAATAAACATATAAAATATTATTCCATTAATGAGTCATTCAGACTTACCTGATAAATATATAAATCGCTTTACGGTAGTTCGTCTGGAACAGAACATGAAAGGGGCCTAAATGCGGTTCTAAAACATCGATCACACCAGGAGGCATTTTCTCCATCTCATCAAAGATGAAGATTGAGCGAGCACAAGCTGTGAGGTTTCCCTCGACCCAGCGTTTTAGACCTGACTGTGCACAAACAAATAAACAATTAATAAAAAACTGTATTCATCCAGGACGCAAATATTAAACTGCACAAGATTTGTGTTAATATCAGTAAACATACACATACCCTGTATTGTTGCACCCTGTCAGCTGAAGGAAAGTGTAAAGTGGGAACAAACTGATGGATGTATGAACTGCCCATTGCTGTACCGTAGATGTGTCGTCCAATCATAGAGCTGGTCAGACTTTTTCCAGTCCCAGATGCTCCATGGAATGACAGCACTAGTGGTCTGTCGGGGTTTTTATTCTGTAAAAAATTCACCACTGCTTCCGAGACAATATCCTGAGCCATATGTTGACCATAAAGGTTTTTATAAAGGTCCCACTCTAAACCTGTAAAAACACAGGCACAGTCTGAAGGGGTTTGTGAATAAAAGCTTGCTGTTACTCACAGCTGTTACAATGGAGCACGAACAGCTGTCACAAGATCTTTGACAGATATACTGTATGACATAATGACAAGCCAATACATTAAAAGCTCCAAATATAGAGAAAAACAACCACATGTCAAAGCAGAAGTTTGTTTCATGAGATATTTACTGTTATCTCCTCATATTAAGTTGGTTTCTTATGATTACCAAGTATGTAGATAAGATGTTATGAATAAACACAAACACAATGATTAAGTACTAACTTATAAGATATGATCTCAGTTATACGACTGCCACGACTGTTATACTCTTCATCAGAATGTCAGTCATAATGTTTAATTTTCATTTTTTTTGGTGCATTTACTGTTATGTGAAAATGTTACTCTTTGAAATATTTATGTACAGTACCTCTCTAGTGTTAGAACTTGCACAGCTAAATTGATATGTATATAATTATGTGCACTTTGGTATGATATTAAAAATTATTTATAAACAAAAGCAAGTCATATAAGGAAGCCAACATCAGGAATGATTGCGTCTCAAAATCATTTTAGAATTTCATCCAGTCAAAACAGTGACCTCTTTAAACATACACAGCTGCAGACACACACTGTGAACTATGTAGCATTTCGTTTGTTTACAGTGTGATGCAGTGTTTACAGAGTGACAGTGTTTTTTTTTTTCTTAAAAGAAATCATCTGCTGAAGCTGGACAAAGCCCACTGAGTACTACAGAGGCTAACGCTAACTGTCTACATGCTGAAGAGACGGCTGTTAATATAGCATTCCCCTTACCTTTTATGTCTGGTTTGAAGTCACAGTCGCAGCTGTCAGATATTGAACAAAAAATAGACTTCATATCAAAACCGGTACCTAAGGACGTACAATAAATTAAAAGAAGTATAAATAGCATTGTTGATAGCCTCGGAGCACAGCTCCAAGATGAGTTGGATGGCGGAAGCAGAACTACTACAGCGCCGCAGACACTAGAGGGCAACAAACTGATTTCACACATTTCCAGCGAATCGGTTCTTTCGAGCAGTTCGAGTAGAACGGACGATTCTCGACAATTCACTGAATCTTTTACGTCGTGACGTAATTGCGTAATTCCGCGGTTCCCCAAAATAAAACATGAAAACATGTTTTTCTTTTCAAATAAGTTTTATTTAAGCTTTATAAGGGTATTAATTTGAATTTTACGTGTTCCAGTTCCATTTTTAATTTGCAGCAATGATATTTCATAATTTAGAACCTAAATATAATTTGCATTTACAAACTGTATTTGCATCTCTTTGCAGAATTATTTCACACGTTTTAATAAAACGCTATTAGATACATTCTTCGTATTGCCTGTGTGGTAAATCAAGTGGCAAACATATTTCCAGTACCATTTAAGTAACCTTTCTCCCCATAAAAACATAAACGAACTGTTAGTTAGTTTGCAACGTGTCAGTTAAACTTTGTTAAAATATCACATTCTAGCACGAATAGGATATCCCTAGACCATACTACTAGGCTACTAAGTACAGTCTACTAGTGCAGAAATACTAGCCTAGTGCTAGTACACAGTTTGTATCTTTATACTACATTAAAAATAAATAAATAAACAAACAAACATCCTGTGTCCTGTGGAGTTGTCATGATCAGCACGTTAAAAGTAAAAGTTCTTAAACAAGAAATATGCATAGGGGATAATGAGTGAGAAATGATTCTGAATCAATGATGTTTAAATAAATTAGGCATAAAAGAGATTCACTTGACCCAAGATTTTCTTGACTATGATGTGGCGACTGGTATCAAAGTACATACACCACAATTTCAAATCAGTAGCTTGGCAATACATCAGATAAACAAACATTTCACTTGGAAACATACACCACAGTAAATTCAACAGAAGAGAGTCAAAGTAAATCAACTCTAAATTTATTTATGAATGATGTAAGCATAAAATAGTACAGTTAAAAATACACAATTAAAATCTGCAAAAAGTGTACCAACGAGTAAATATTACCCATTATTTTGTCATTGATTATATGACCAATAACAGTGCAATTAAACACATACTGCAGAGTTCAAAGTTAACAATATTAGCAGAGTTCAAGTTATTTCCTATATCACATTATATAAAACAAAAATATCATAAAAATAACATTGCAAATCAAATAAGTTAAAATTGCAGGATGTGTTTAATTTATATACAGTGGCAGACATCCATCCCCTCTATAAACCTATGAAAAAAACAAAACCATGTAACTGTAAATAAATTCATAAAACTTAGTGGATATTCTGAAAAAAGTATGCGGCTAGCGGTCATCCCTTCTGTCATTTTGGCGAGTTAGAAAGCTCAAGCCTGTTGGACAGAGCTGTTAGCACTTCATTAAACTTTGAATATCGTTCATCTTTATTTCTTTCCACTCCACGGCTTCCCCACAGGAGACGCATCTGAAACTCTGTGAGGAAGACCTCCCGAACATCTGCTTCCTCCTGAAATCCTGCAAATGAAAAAAATCAGAAATAAGTAACATAATATACACCTGACCTAAAACATAACCTTTATGTTCACTGGATGCTAATTGAATGACATTTCATTTATAGCATGCACATTTTATGCTTATTTTTACCTTATTATTTTATACCTTGACTTTAAAGTGGACAGGGTTTAATAAATGCAACCCTTTATTTTCTTTATGAAAGTGTAGATATACTAAATAGTCCTAAAATTCTGTACCCATTAGAAATTGTTCATGTTATAAAGCCATTACCCTGCAGTTTGGTCTCTGCATTTGCACTGAAGATACTCCCATTGCATGCAATCGTACGTGCAGCATCCAGATGGCTCAAGACCATGGCCACTCCAGTGTCTGCACTTTCCCATGACTCTGACTCCTCAAGAGCCACAACATTTCTTTCAAGAAGGGACAGCAGAGGGAGCACATGGGGAAAAGTTGTGTCTGTGGATCTACTTATCTCTGAAAGAGAGTTTGAAGTTGTCAGAGGAGAATTTGAAATGGTAAGCAAACTGAATATTTAAAGCAACTTTGTGTAACAGACAGAACATGAATAAATTAGAACGTGTGAATGAATACCTTCTCCGTCATTCATCATCCTCATTGAGGGTCTAAGGGTTTTCTCATAAAGAACAGCACTTTCTGTGTACTTCTGACGTAAAACTGTCCATGTCTCATTCAAGCGGGCAATCTAAAAAGGAGAAGACTGATTGATCAGAACATTATAAACAATGTAATTATTATCAAATTTAATTTATTTACATGTTTTTATTCATTAAAAAAAAATTTCTTTAAAAAAAAATACTTTTTCTTCATAGTTCAAGAGAAACGCTTTCATCAGTCTTCCTAACCTGTGGTAATTCAAGACATTTCATAACTGTGGCAAAGCCAAACAAATTGCCTAAACAGCTCTTGAGTTCAGAGGCCAGGCAGATGGCTCTGTGCAGCAGGGTGGCTCTTTCATCAGCACGGCCCGTGCAGCCCAGCAGCTGAACAGCCAGCATTATGGACATGGTGTGGAACCTAAGGGGCAAGAAAGAGTTATTTGGTGTCATGTAATGTAGAAGTTGTCATGTCACAGGAAAAATGTATTGGACAAAGTAGGGGTAACCAACCTTTCAAGCAGATCTTGACGGAGATGATGTCCATGTGGGAGGGTAAGTAGCTCCAATCCTGAACTCACTCCCATCCCTTTCATCATATCATCAGAAGTATTCAGAATTTGAGCAACCTGCAGAGTGAAGATGAGTGATCTTGTTATTCAAGTGCACAAATGTCTTCTTTGCAGTACATAATATACTTGAAAAAAGAACATATTTAAATGTTCAGAGGATCCTGATTAATAATAATAATAAACAAAATAAGATATATTAATATTTCACTGTAAAATAGAAAGTATTAAAGGAAAAACACTGAAAACACTAAATCATAAGCTGGTTGTGTGAAAATTAACATGCTTTTGAAACATGCAGCACATATGTATATATGACATCATATATGCATATGCGACTTGATAATTACACTAAGCCATATTGTGATTTTGGGTATATTTATATTAATTGTGCAGCTCTATGTAAGTAGAAAAGTAATCTAATCTCCAAACATTTATACTTTATACAATCAAACTTACCATGCAGTCAACTTTGGTGATATGCATTGCCATTGTCTTTATATCAACTTCAAACAGGATGTCCTTCACTTTTTTCAGTATTATGGTCTCCAAAGGTTTATTTTCTGGGGGCATCTGTGGTGACTGGTACATACTAGGTCTGAAACAGGAAACTGTATCCATGGTGAAAGGCACTAAATAATCCTCATCATACTCCTCTCTGCAATCCAATGTCTGCATCTCATGTCTTAAAAAGGGATGATTTGTAGCCACAGGGTCAGCTTGAGAAATCACTGGGTCATTTTGAGGATGGTTTGCTTCTCTGTAATTTTGATGGGAATGTGTCATGGAGGACAGAAGATGTACTGTTGGTTCCAAATAGATGAGAGTGTTTTCAGGGGGAGATGAACAAAACTCACTGGACTTTTGGAGAACAGGTGATGAAGGGACTATTACAAACTTCCTGTTTTCGGAGGGGCTTCGTCGCCGCCTGGTCACTGGTCACAAAAGCAGATGAACAGTCACAATGCTATTCTCAGATTTTCTGGTTTTATTTGATTTCATAGGAAATTAATCTTACATGTGCTCATTAACACAGGGGAAGTTGACACTACAAGGCGCTGCTCCATGGTGCCATCAAAACTCCTCACAAATCACTGTAGAACAGTGCAGTATAGGAGACAATCAGTTATTAAAACAAAACATATCTCATCTATTACAGGATTAGATTTATGTACAAAAAATGTTTATTCAATTTTTTATATGTTTTTGACAGAAGCCTCTTATGCTCACAGGAGGCTGCATTTTTTAAAATCAAAAATACAGTAAAAATAGTATTTTGTTTTATTGTTTGTTCTTGTTTTGTCATTAAAACTACCTGCAGAGTTTTTGAACCTAGCATACCACACACACTTTCCGGACAATTCCAGACATAACCTTTTATTGTGCTGGATTTAATGAACCACTACACACACAATTATCCTATGTTGGTCCTCGAGGGACTTTTCAGCAATTTGTGGAGCACGCTCTCCAACTGGATGGATTCCCCTTTACCGTGGGGGAGGTGGAGGAGGATCCGTCCCCTAAACTTTGGGGGCTATGCTCCTCAAGCTTTAGCAGATGAGGAGCTTGGGCTGCCACTTATTTTATCAGCCTGCCAGCCACTGGACGAGACTGGCGTCAAGTGTGGCGGACCCTCCATTGATGTTGGTCCAAGTAGCCGCCACCCCAGAGTTTCCAGTCGTCATGGACACCACACCAGTGTTTCCGGGTGTTTCTGGTTTTTCCGTCACATCTGAGGCTACCAGGCTGATCCCTAGGCATTTGTGACTGGCTTCCAGTTTGGCAGACCCACCACTGATGTCAGTGTGAGCGGCTGGCATCCTGGCATCCTCCGCACTCTCTATTCTGGCGGCCTCAGTGGTTCTTCCACAGTCTGCTGCCCTTCCAGTTATGGCAGGCACTATTTTGTGTGTCTGGGCCATACACACTTCTCCTGAGGCGGCGGTGACCGCTACAGAACCTCCCGAGGTGGTGACAACCACTACAGAATCTCCTGAGGCAGCAGCAACTGCCATAGAATTCCAAGAGGCAGCGGCGACTGCGACTGCTACAGAAACTCCCGAGGAGGTGGTGACCATCCCTGAGCTCTCTGTCTGTCCTGTCACAACCACGTAGTTCGTCTCTGAACTCTCTCCCTGTCCTGTTTTGGCCATGGAGGCCGTTTCTGAACACTCTGCCTGTTTTGATATGACCACAGAGGCCGTTACCAACCACTCTGTGCTTTCTGTGCGACTTCTGCCTGATCCATCATGGTGGTGTCCTGCCCTGCCTTGGTGGTCTTCTGCTCTGCTTATTCTGCCCTGGCCGCCTGATCCGCCAACTCTGCCCTGGTTTTCAGCTCTGCCCAGCCACCTGATCCGCTGGTTCCACCTCCACCATGGTCTTCAGATCTGCCATCTCCTCCCTGTTTCGCCTCCACTCCTCCACCCTCCTGGACATTTTGTTGTGTGTTTTCTGTTTTGTGAAGTTTTGTTTGGAGTGTCTAGTATCCACTCCCTAGGTGGGGGGCTATGTTACATGTTCCCTGTGTGTGTTCTGTCCCTGTCTATGTGCCTTGTTTGTCTCCATAGTTCCTCTCATTAGTTGTCATAGCTACTCTTTGGACCACACCCATCTGCTTGTTAGTTCCAATAGCAACTCATTGGGCCCTTTTGTTCTCCTGTCCATAAATAGCCCCTGTGTTCCCCTTGTGCCTTGTCAGTTGTTGTATGTAATGGTGCTGTTCTGCTTGTGTTTTGGTTCTTTGTTCCTAGTGTTTTTGGTTTACTGTTTGTTCTTCTTTTGTCATTAAAACTACCTGCATTTAGATCCATGTTCCATGACAAAGCAAAGACAAATTTTTCAGCAGCCATTACTCCAGTCTTCACAGTCACATGATCCTTAAGAAATCATTCTAAAATGCTGATTCTAATATGCTCATTTATTATCTGGTTCTTATTATTATTGTCACGAATTCGGTTCATGGACTTCCGTTTATTCACCACCAGAGGTCACCCTTTCCATTTCATTGACTCTCGCACTACACAAACTTTTGCATAGCACCCCGGACTACATATCATATCATTCATTGCACGGTTTGCACACTGCCCTGATTGCACTCATTGCCCACAGCTGTTTCTAATCACCTCACTCACAATATAACACCCACTCAAACCACCATTATCTGCTGAGTATTGTTTAGCCCGTACCACATTCTGAGTCTCTGTGTTTTCCTTGTTTTGCCTTGCCTTGCCTGTTTTTGATCTTTGCCTGTTTTCCTGGTTTTTTCCCTCTCGTCTCGCCCCTTTGATTCTGTCTGTTGATCGGTGACCTACGTTAGCCCTGGGACTATTCTTGTGTTTTTGCCCTCCATATACCTGTTTGCCAGTGTTTTGAACCTGCCTGTTTACCACGTCTCTTTAAATAAAGCTTGCATATGGATCTGCATGTCTCACGTCTTGTCAGCCACGTTACAGAATACTCAGCCCAACAAGGATCCAGCGGCTTTTCCAGAGGACTTTGGCCAGGTATGGACCCAGTCACCCAGTTATTACATCTTCGGCAAGGAGGCCTTTCTTTTGAGGAGTATGTTCACCGGTTCTGTGTTCTATCTTATCTGGTTCCACTGTATGATGAGATTTTGTTTAAAGATTGTTCCGTTTTGGACTCAATGAACCCAACGAAATCTTGGTTACCTGGAGAGGAACTTAACTGTAGTTTAAGGGACCTGATGCTTATGCTTTGTCTGTTGGCTCTTTGTTTACTGTAGGTGTCGTGGAGGAAGAACGCGACACAATGTCTTTGATTGAAATGGCGGCTGTACCAGAGCACGCTCACAAAATAGCGGCGACAGTGGAGCCTGATCGCAAAATGGCGGACACCACGGCACCCCGTCATGTCACAGCTACCCATCTTGAACGCTGTCAAGTCACAGCTGATCGTCATGAGTCCGGTCAGGTCCAGTTCATTATCATGAGTCAAGTTTCGTAACAGCTGATGTGCTGAGTCTGGTCAAGTCACAGTTGATCTTCATGAGTCATGTCTAGTCACAGCTGATCTTCATGAGTCAATTCAAGTCACAGCTGATCTTTCTGAGTTCAGTCAAGTCACGGTTGATCACCATGAGTCTGGTCTAGTCACAGTTGATCATCATGAGCCAAGTCAAGTACAGGTTCATTATCAGAGGCAAGTCACAACAGATTTCATGAGTCAAGTCTAGTCACAGTAATCTTCCGAGTCATTAGTCACAGTAGATCTTCCGGTCGAGTCTAGTCACAAGTTTTTCTTCTGGTAAAGTCCCAGCTAATCTTTGAGTCAAGTCAAGGACCAAGGAATCTTCCTGAGTCGAGTTAGGCCATGTGATGCATGAGTCAAATCGAGCAAAGTTTATTATCCTGAGTTGAGTCAAGTCAGCTGATATTCATGAGTGAGCAAGGCACAGCTGATATCCGGAGTACGTCACGTCACAGCTGATCATTGGAGTCCGTCACGTCACAGCTGATCTCAAGTCTCGTAAGTCTCAAAGGTTTGTCCAGAGTCACGTCACGCATCAGTTATTCATCCAGAATCACGTTGCATCACAGCTGATCATCCCGAGTCATGTCACGTCCTGTCTGTCACAACCAGATTCTCAAGGTCAGTCCTTCGGTATACCAGTCTGGTATCCAGTGTGAGGGATACACCACTGGTGTCTGAACGCACAGCTGGTATCCCCAAACCCACACACTCTAACCCTTCTGTTCATGAACTAATTCCCGTCTGAAGTGTTTCCCCTGATGGGGATCGACTTTTGTTGCGTTTGGGCTGCATACACCTCCACACAACTCCCAGAGGCGGCAGCACCCCCTATCAGGTCTCCAGAGTCGGTGGCTGAAGCTACAGTATCCCCTGAGGTGGTGGTGCCGCTGGCAGTTCTCAGAGGTGGCGGGGTGCTGCAGAACTCCGAGCGGCGGGTGCCACTCAGCTCATTGGTGGTGGTGGCGCCGAGAAACGCACATCTACTGTTGGTCAGGGTCGAAGCAACCTTGCCGAACTCTCTCCCTGTATCCGGGGCAACTGTAGAACTCCAGACGGTGGCGGCATCACTGCAGAAACTCAGAGTGTCAGGAGTCCCACCTTGGGAACTCTCTGCTCCTCCTGTTCCGGCCAAGGAGGCCGTCAACGAACTCTCTCCTCGTCCTGTTCCGGCCAAGGAGGCCACCCATGAACTCTCTGTCTGTTCTGTTCCGGCCAAGGAGGCCATCTATGAACTTCCTGTTCCGGCCAAGGAGGCCGCCTAAGAACTCTCTGCCTGTTCGGTTCCGGCCAAGGAGGCCGTCTATGAACACTCTGCTCGTCCTGTCCCAGCCAAGGAGGCCGCCTATGAACTCTCGGTCTGTCTGTTTCGGCCAAGGAGGGCCATCTAGGAACTTATGTTCCGGCCAAGGAGGCCGTCAATGAACAATCTGCCCGTTCTGTTCCGGCCAAGGAGGCCGTCAATGAACTCTCTGTCTGTTGTGTTCCGGCCAAGGAGGCCGTCTGTGAACTTCCTGCTCGTCCTGTTCCGGCCAAGGAGGCAGTCTATGAACACTCTGCTCGTCCTGTCCCAGCCAAGGAGGCCGCCTATGAACTCCCTGCCTGTTCTGTTCCAGCCAAGGAGGCCGTCAATGAACTCTCTGCTTGTCCTGTTCCGGCCTAGGAGGCCTCCTATGAACTCTCTGTCTGTCTTGTTGCGGCCAAGGAGGCCGTCAGTGAACGATCTACCTGTTCTGTTCCGGCCAAGGAGGTCGTCAGTGAACTCTTTGTCTGTCCTGTCATGGCTATGGAGGCCGTCGGGGAATCCTCATCCTGTCCTGTCACGGTTATGGAGGCCGTTTGTGAACTTTTGTCTTGTCCCGAGCCAGCTAGGGAGGCTGCCCCTGAACGCTCAGTCTTTTCTATCAACCCCAATGTTCTGTCTGTTTTGTCTGTCTCTGCTCTCTCGTTGTTAAAGTCTCCGCCATGGTCTCCTGATCGGTGTGGGTCACCAGGGGGTTTCCTGTTCCCTCTGCTCCACCATGGTGGTCCTCTGCCCCACCGTGGTGCTCTACTGTCTGATTCTGGTGGTCCTCTGCCCCGCCGTGGTGTCTACTGCAAGCCGTAGGGGTCCTCTGCTCTGCCGTGGTGGTCTTCTGCTCCGCCAGGGGGATCTTCGGTCCCGTTTGTTCTGCTGTGGTGGTCTTCAGCTCCGCCGGCTCTGCCTCAGTCCATGGTCTCTCCTATCCTTGGACCTGGCCTTCCGTCCCTCCCCCTGTTCCGCCTCCACTCCACCGCCCACCTGGATCGTTTAGTGTTTGGAGCGTTTGGAAGCCGCTCCTTGGGGGGGGGGGCTTTGTCACGAATTCGGTTCATGGACTTCCGTTTGTTCACCACCAGAGGTCACCCTTTCCATTTCATTGACTCTCGCACTACACAACCTGTTGCATAGCACCCCGGACTACATAACCCATCATTCATTGCACTGATTGCACACAGCACTGATTGCACAGCACTGATTGCACACAGCTGTTTCTAATCACCTTACTCACTATATAACACCCACTCAAACATCCATTCTCCGCTGAGTATTGTTTAGCCTGTAACCCTTTCCGAATCTCCGTGTTTTCCCTTGCCTATTTTTGCAGTTTCTCCTCCGTCTCGCCCCTGTGATTCTGTTGCTTATCGGGCCTACGCTAGCCTGGACTTTCTGTGTTTTGCCCGCCAAATTATACAGGTTGCCCAGGGTTTGACCTAGGCTGTGTACCAGTCTCTTAAATAAAGCCTGCAGATGGATCCACATGTCTCACGTCTTGTCAGCCCCGTTACAATTATCAATGTTTTTGATGATTAATGTTTTCGTGGAGACCGTGATACATTTTTTTTCAGGGTTCTTTGATTTATGAAATATTCAAATGAACAGCAGTTCTTTAAAATCGTTGTTTTTTACTTGGGGTTAACCCCCCCCCACTTTTACATTGAATGCGGATTTAGAATAAAAGTGT
Organism: Sinocyclocheilus anophthalmus; assembly: GCA_018155175.1. Classification (NCBI taxonomy): domain Eukaryota; kingdom Metazoa; phylum Chordata; class Actinopteri; order Cypriniformes; family Cyprinidae; genus Sinocyclocheilus; species Sinocyclocheilus anophthalmus. The sequence goes on from JADLZN010004067.1 coordinate 107,881, forward strand.
TTTTTTTACCCCAAGCTTTTGAATGGTAGTGTATTATGATTTCCACAAAAATTTTACAAAGCAAAAACAGCACTGTTCAGTTCAGCTTTGCCATCACAGGATGGCATATTTTCCCAAAATTGTAAACAGTCTGTGGATCTGTGGCGCTATTAAACATTGTTTGTTTAAGCACCCTGACCAACCCAACAACAACAAAGAGCGCTCAACCAACAGGATGTGGGATGTGTTTAACTGACCAATTGCAGTTACTATTTTTGTTGATGCTTAAGGCTCAGAAATTACACACTTCATTTTTAATATCAACCATTTATGATTTTCTGAACAATTTCTATCATAAAACTCACCTCTGTGGTCTTATCTGCTCAATTTCCAAAGCCTCTGTCACAGTTATGCTTTCCCTTTTCTTTTGGCTTCCATTCTGTCTGGTTGGTGAGCTTACTGGACTGTTCTCCACACTTGGCAGCCCAAACATGGTTTCTAGGTATCTTAGTGGAAATGTCCTATTAACTGGTGAGTAAATGTAGGTACCACTCTGCTTTGTAAGAGGCTTTTTACTTCCAACATAGGAATGAACCAGAGCTGGCACAGAATCAAACGTTTCCTCCTCCAGAATGTACTGGGCTCGAATAAATGTGTCATAAGATCTGAGCAGAACCTTGTGGATGAGGAAATGAAGAGCTTTCTGGTTCCAGCAGCAGGTTAACACATATTCTCCAGTGCTAGTGAGGGAGTCATGGACTAGAAAATCCCCATCCCGTTGCACAAGAGACTCAGACACCTGTAAGAAGCCATTATTAATTAATCAAATAATGTGTATTTTGAGATGAGGAAACACATATTTACAAAAACTTGTAAATATTTGAAGATATTATATATTACAGTCTTAAAAATAAAGGTTCTTTATTGGCTTCTATGGTTCCATGAACAACCTTTACCTCCTGAGACCCTGTGACCTCATATGAGGACATTATATTTTGGTGTATTTCTCTGAGACTATACATGCCACAGTCTGGATGTCCTGTACAGAGCACATTCAGGGCTTTTCAGAGATACTAAATGTTTGGATGTTTCACTATGACCACTCCCTCTCCTTGGTCTTCAAATATGTATAATACTAATTTAGTGACACTCTTATGGAAATAAATCAACATCTCAGGAAAATGTTATGGGGTTTAAAATCAAAATATGACTTTCTGTTACGAAACAGGATGTTGATTTCATACATGTCCTCATATGAGGACACTGGGACTAAAAGCATGTTTATTAGCATTTTGTGAGACATAACAAATGAATAGGGAAATAAAATGTATTTCAATATTCCTATGAAATATTAAATATTATTATGAAAATCTTGCCAATCAATACTCACATTATTACACTTCTTTTTTCATTACATGTTGCCCAAAAAGCACATTAATATGCAAATTAGATTTAGTTTATAGATACATTGCATATAATGAGAAAACCCGGTAATGGCCATTTTACACACATTTTGCAGAAAGAAAAATGGTATATCAAATCATTTGGTATAAACCATATGCGAATCATCTTTATACAAAATTTGGTGAAAAAAAAAAAAATCCTGAAAACTAAAAATGTATTGGTGATTTTTTAAATTTAGTCCCGATGTCCTCTACCGAGGACATAGCATAACTTATGAACGAAATGTAATTTTTTACATTTTTTTTAATGCTCTAAACAATGTAAATACATGAAAAAAACCTTTATTTCTATAAGTGTACCTAAAGATATTTACAATCTCACCTCCCAAGGTATGCGACCATGGTACCAGCCATGACTTGATAAGTTACAGCTGCTCAATTTCAGCTCTTTCTCCAACTCCTGCTTTAGTTTGTCTGATGGGGAATTTAGCTGGCATGTCTCTTTAGAAAACTAAAGTAAATAAAGCAATGATGAGAAACCATAAGAATGAAGAAAACGTTAGACACTTCCTATGAAACTAATGGCTCACATCAAGATTGTGGTTCTGGTCAGCTGTTAAGGTGACATCATTGTGTTTACAGTTTGTAATAGGCTAATATATATCACTGCAGTAATATAGACCTATTATTGCTAAAAACATTGTGTGGAGTCTTACAAGCACCAACTAGCCCTATTATCCATTATATTTATGTTCATCTGGAGCAATAAAACTGATAAAAGTGAACTTAAATGATGGGAAAATATCCTGCATTTAAAGTAACCATTGTGCAGAAAGACAAACGACAGTAATGGTGAAAATACTGCTTTTGTTCTAGAGGCTACAACAGAACTACCAGTGGTACAATGTGAAACATCTCTACTTAAATGTGAGCCCATTTTAAGTTGCTCTAAAATAAACAGCAACATTTGGCACAGTTGGTTGCCTACAGTAACCCTGTTTATCCTCAACCATTCCAAGCCCTTTTGTGTGACCCATCCTAATTCAATTAGAGTTTAATGGCTAAGCTCTCAGATTCCTTTGTGACTAACACTTTGTGTCACCAGCAAAGCAAAATCACCTTCATAATTTTATCCCTTAATAGTCAATGCTCATCATTTTTTACCAAAAGTCAAAGAGACAGTTCACCAAAAAATTTAAATTCTGTCATTAATTTATTCACTCACATGTTATTCCAAACCTGTATGACTTTCTTTCATCAGCGGAAGGCAAAAAGAAGATATTTTGTAGAATGTTGATAACTAAACAGATTCGCTCCCAATGACTTCTGTTGTATGGACAAAACATACAATGGAAGTCAATATGAACAGAAACTGTTTAGTTATCAACATTCTACAAAATATCTTCTTTTGTGTTCCACAGAAAAAAGAAAATCATACAGGTTTGGAATGTAAATGTTGACAGAATTTTCATTTTTGGGTGAACTATCCCTTCATGATCTGCATGACTGAAAAATATAGACTAAAACCTGAAAGAACAAGTTTCCTCTTAATAATGTCACAATGCCACCCTGAAACTTGTCAAGTTAATATATTACAAGTATCACACAGTAGCCTACCTTTACATAAACGCCACTGTTTTCCATGAGACCCGAATGCCTGTAAATGCAGAAAAAGTGATACAATTAGACCAGTGTGGTCACCAATGTCAAAATGTGGTAATGAGCTATGATTCATGTGTTTGTTTCTGAGTGGAAAGACTTATTTATAAGCATAACTTCACATTAGAGTGACAGGCAGGTGGCTCCAATGCAGGAAACTTTCACAGGAAAAACACATGCTGCTCTTTCCCATGACCACTATATCCTCTGTGTATTAGGGGATGCATTTACACAGTTCAGTACATTAACTGCTGAACCACAGACAGATCTACACCCAGTTACAGCCTGCTGTGTCCATTCCCAAACAAGAAGCCTCCATGCCGGACAGCCTGAATATCTTAGAGATTACAACACCAGTTCCCTCTCACGGTTTCACAATCAGATATTTAATGTTCTGTACAGAACGCAGCCTTCAGGGCTGGAAAAAAAAAACAGCACTTAAAAAATAAAACGCTAAACACATTCCTCAACAGTCAGACGAATACCACAAAGACTCATGAAATCTGCGTTTCTTAACAAGGTTTTTTTTTGTTCTCCAGTATAAAAATAGAAATTTTCTCACCTCAATGGCATTTAAAAAAAAAAAAAATGATGGTACTACATCTAGTTAGATTTTTATTTAGAAAATATCTGCCATATATGGAATAAGAAAAAAACATCTGAAAACAAGTCTCAATATCAATAAAACAATTTTGTTTGCAAATAAATGTTACAGATGTTAATTTTTATTTTCTGAAAAACTAGATAACATTAACATGTTTTAAGAAAATGATTTTTCAGTACATCAAAACATATGGCATACACATATTAGAAGACACTTTTAACACCTTACTCTGATGTTTACATGATAAATCATACGTCTCCTAAACAACCTTTTAACAACCATAAATCTCCCACCAGCAAGGGATTCTCAGAAACTCATTCTCCTCTACAGAACACTCCACAGACTTTTCACTTGTTCTCAGTAAGAAAACAAAAAAAACAAAACCCTCCTCAAATACGACATTCGACATGACAGGATGAGAAAGAGCACGCTTGTTTTCCTCAGGGAAATCAAGAAGAAAATGAAACAAAAGTGCAGTATATCAAAAAAGTATATGGCATAAACATATTAAAAGACACTTGAACACCTTACACCAAAAATGTAGCGTACGTTATTAATCAGACGTCTCCTAAACAACATTTTAACAACCATTCCTACCAGAAAGGGATTCTCACCAAAGTCATTCCCTTTAAAACACTTGTTAGACCCTCCACATGTGCGGCATGCGATATGACAGGATGAGGATGAGCACGTTGTTACTCTGTGTTGTCCTTTGTGATCTGTTCTCGCTGTGTTGTCTAACCGAATCCGAATGGAAACGTAGGAATGTCAGACCCAGAAAGCTGAGCAAGAAAACACATTTCTAAACAGGCAGTTACATAAGGAGCAGACTCCCCTCCCCGAACCTCTCTACTCCTCTCAGACATCCATAAACAAGCACCATCTATCACTATAAACACAAAAGACGTACTGACAATGTAACTTTACCCTAACATGTGACAATTTACCCTTTACTATAAAGAGTGCAGCTCAGTGTAGAACTCATTGCTATAGAATTTGACTTTCATTCCATGTGTTAAAGTTGTTTAAATAACCTTAGCTGTCATTAACCACTATTAACCCATGGTCATCATGAGGCTTGTCCAGCTACATGATCCGCTAGTGAGTGAGAGGGCATCCATCATTGTCATGTTGTGTGTTTTGCTATTGTTCTTTGCTACAATGTTGCAGTGTCTCATGATGACGTCGTTTTTAATGTATCTTTCTCACCCCTCCCCCTACAACTTGGCAACTTCATCATACTCCCAAAATGCCTGTTTTTGTCATTTGTACGCCTAAAGTGTTTGTTTGTTTCGACAGTTCAGCAATACCAACTGAGGCTTGCAGATGCACATGGTCTCATTCAGATCACTGTATTATTCCCTGTGCCAGTCTCTGAGTGGCTCAGCTTGCAGATAAAGCACAGGAAGCTTTTATTTTCTTTTAAAAAATGTATTTAGCATTTAAAAATGGCATAACTAAACAAAATATAAAGCTAACACCAGTATGTAAGTAACACCAGCTATCATCCCTTTTAAATAAAGATAACTTTTACCAAGTTCAAGATTAAGTTGAGGATGATTCTCACAGAACTGCATTTTCTGTAAGAATTTTTCAAGATAAATTAAAAAATGTTTAATTTTCATAATTTAAATGGATGTAGCCTATACAGTGCAACAGCAAAAAAAAACAGAGGAAAAAAACCAAATGTCACATTTGTTTATATATAGAGCATTTTCTATCACTTCAATTCAAGCTGCAGTACCAAACAGGATCACACGGAGATGCCAACAGACCACTATACAAGTCTCCTTAACCTGATATAAATCTATACGGATCCATTCGGAATTATTAAACAGAGCAAAACATAATAAATAAATAAATAAAAACATTCTGAACTTGTCGAATGTGGTGATCTGAGGGCGGTTTGACATGACAGAGTGAGTATTGATGCCCACATAGCCTATAAACACCACTGACTGCAGCAAATTCCTATAAAAACACGCTTATTTAGTGAGTGTCTATTATAAAACACTTGCCAGACATGCGAGCAAACTGAAATGTGCTCATGTAAAAAGTATCAGAGAGCGCACATACGTTTGTTTGCACACTAATAATAACGAAATCGCACGCGCGGGTCTAATGTATGACTCCTGTATGTCACTGTAATCGTCTTTACCTCCATTACAATCATCACCCATCAAAACGTACTGCTAAGATACTGATTTGCTTTATTCAGTCCATACAGACTACTCCTGACTTCAGCTTAAAGATAACTCGTAGAGGTATTTGTTCCCACCAACAACTAACACTGGCTAACACTGTTAACTTTATTTACTAGCCACTAGCCAGCCATATGAAAACTCATAGATGTTTATACGGATATTTGGTTAAAAATATATTAATTTTAACATATGGATTGCTTATAGCTTTGTAAATAAAAAAGGGAGTTCCTCAAGGACAAATTAGGAAATTGCAACAGACATGTGGGCTGTATATGGTGTAGCCTAATGCAAATTCTCAGAAATATCTCAGAATGAGAACAATGAGAATGAGCAAATGAGTCTTTTTCTACAGTCAGTGTTTTACAACTGGTCCTAGGAAACTGCACCCATGTGAACCTCAGGTCACATTTGACCCATATTAACATAATTAAAAATGAATGAATTCTTGATTAGGGTAAACAGGTCTAAAGACTTTAAAAACATTTATTTTGACAACTTTGGGGCAAAAAAGTATCTCTTTCCCTGGATCAAAACCTTTTTGCATTTGTAATATTGCACATATTTTATAATAACCTCTGCTATTAGTAATTGAATGGTGTTAATCTTAAAGTTTACAATTTAACAGAATTACAAAATAGAGTTAATTTATGCACATCCATCACAACAAATCCAGTCCTCCACAATATTCCAAACATTTGGTTTCAGTATGTGTTTAGGAAAGTGCCGTAGTGATTTTGGTTCTAAGGGTTACCCCATGTGATCTATCATAGAGAACAGTAGCTTATGTGTGGGAAAATATTAGTAAATGTAAAATATTTGTAAAAAATTAGCCCAATTTTGATGAACAGATTTACAAAAAATAGAATAGCATTACAGACAAAAGGTGTAAGACCACAACAAATTCTTCAAATACAACTTTGTACAAACCAAGTAAAAAAGTAAAAAGCTCTCTCGCTCTCTCTCCATATATTATAATCAATAAGGTTCAGTTTTTTAACATTAACATAAACTGACGCATTTATATCAAACAGAGAAATATGTCGAATTTGCAAAGGGCTACAACTCAATCAAAAATGAAACTGAAACGACAATTTAATATGCCCTCACCTCAGGCTCTTTGTATAATATTTCAACTATTTTAGGTTTTGAAAAACTGTGAAAAAGAAAAAGAAAAGCACTGGGTACTCTCGCGCACGTCTCTGCGCAGGCGCATGACACACGACCATGGCAACAAGAAACAGACTGTTTCGTTTAAATTACGTAAACGTCCAATGCCTCCCAAAAAGAATGGAAAAGGGAGCGGAGATAAATCACTTAAAAAGGGAAGTATGAATCCCGAGCAGAAAAACGACGAAGAATTGACGGAGAGTGACAAAAACTTTTATCGGGCTCAAATACGCGACTCGGAGGAGCGACTGGAAAGGTGCGAGTCTCTTGCAAGTTACCACGGATTTATTTTACATGGCTGTTTATTATGTTACATTAGTCAGGGGTTTACAAGAAAATACTTCTGAATTTATCTGAGAAAAAAACTCAGCAACTCAAACACAAAAACGCACTTGTACATTAATGTAGCCTGGTAAATCCAAAGTAATGGGGACGTGCGCAGCAAACACTCACCTAATGATAATGTTGATTTGACAAGTTGATTGAAGTTCCAGTATCTTTGGATTAAAATATAGGCCACGAGAGTTTAGTTCATAGTAGCCTATTTATTCGTGTAGCTCATGTAGGCTACGTGCCTTTGAGGAAACTCAAATGAAATAGACTTTGGATTATAATCTACTGTTAATGATTAAACAGACACTATACTTAAACAAACATGTCATACCCTCAACAGGAAGCACTTGCCTCATACAAGCTATTACCAACTGCGAACTTGTTTTTTTTTTCTTGCAGATATCAACATAAATGTGATGAACTGGAGGTTCAAGAAAAGGACTTGTACTCTAAGATCAATAATTTGGAGAAAGAGAAGAAAGACATAGTTCTCTACCTGAAACGCACACTGGCTCAAAAAGAGGATGAACTGACTGATCTGGCTGAGACCTTATCAAGACACCAGCAAGCCCAAGAGGCTGAGAGGGAGTCCTTTGAGCTACAACTGAGCCTGCTTAGACATGAGCTTCAGGACCATAAGGAAAAACTCACATCTGAGAACATGGCGCTTGGTACAAGCTTTTGAGCAGTTTCACATTCACACCGAATATAAACATCGAATGAAATGAAAACGTATATGTTATCACTAACCGTGATATTAATAAATGGACCTTTCAACCAATCATTAATTAAAATGTGTTAACCTTTTTGCATTCAGCTGGTAAGCTGGCGTCTTTGGAGGAGTTTTCTATGCAGAGAGAGAAGCTCATGGCTGAGCGCAGGTCTTTGAAAGAGGAGCTTCAAACGCAAAAAGAAGAACATCAAGCACACATCTATAATCTGGAGAAAAAAGCTGTACTGGACAGTGACAGGTGAGCATGTTCATACTCATTGTTCAGAGATCAAGGTCATGGGACGTGCATTCTTAGATGAATATCAACTATTTTTCATAAATTTTGTGCATTATTTGAGGTCTGAAGCCGAACATTATAAATTAAATATATGTCAAATGAGATACTGGTTTCCATTCATCTTCTGTTTTCAGTGAATGATTGCAATGTAAGGCCTTACAAAGAGGCATTTGTGTCAAGAGTGGATCTGTTGTTGGGGGTTTTTTTACTTGGTATATACGTATAGTACTGCATTCAAATCCTTGGACTCACTTTGTTGTGGAGATTTTTTAACTTCTGTTTTCACACACACACACACACACACACACACACACACACACACACACAGGTTTGTTTTTGTGAAAAGTGGGGACATCCTATAGGCGTAATGTTTTTTATACTGTACAGACCGTATATTCTATTGCCCTACACCAACCCTACCCCTAAACCTACCCCTTACAGGAAACTTTGTGCTATTTCAGATTTTCAATACACTCCATTCTGTGTGATTTATAAGCGTTTTGAAAAGTGGGGACATGGGGTAATGTCCTGAAAAGTCACCTTCTCCTTGTAATACCTATGTCATACCGTTGTCATTATACAAATTTATCCTATTTTCACAAAAACGCACACACACCACACACACACACACACACACACACACACACACACACACAAATAGCAATAAATAGTCTTTAAAAAGATTAAGGTAACCATAAGGTCCCATTAGTTAAGGCATAATAACTAACATTGAACAAAACATTTGTTACAGTATTTATTAACCTAACACTGGTTAATAAAAATACAACTTTTCATTATTAGTTCATATTCATTCAGATCCATTCAATAATACTAAACATATACAACTTTTTATTTTACAAACGTATTAGTAAATGTTAAAATTAACATTAACTAAGATTAATACATGCTTTAGGAGTAATTCTGATTATTAACAAATTGAACCTTATTGTGTTACCAATATTAAATATTTTTTTGAATGTTTACACATTTTTTTAAATGTATAATTTAAATATAAAATTGGTAAACAAATAAATGCATTTAAAATAAGATAAATACTGCATTTTATGTATTTGACCTCTTTGGCTGATAAAGGCTAAAGAAAGAAATGCTGAAACATGTTGCTGCTGTAGCAGCTGAATTCCGGTGGGTTTCAGACCAGAAGATGCCCGAGACGACAAAGAGGGCCATGCAAGAAAACCTCTCTGTGACAGCTCAACTTCAGCAGCTCTCAGACAAGACCAAGGAGCTGCTGAAGGAGAATGATGATCTGCGAGCAAGAGAAAAGCAACTCAAAATCGAGAATGCAATTACAGAACCGCTGATACATGAGATAACCAAGAAGAATGCTGCCAATCAAAAGGTAGCCAGTTTATACATCTATTCTTTCATGCATTTTTAAGCAATCTTTTTTGCTGTTTGGAAACACATGCATATTACATAACCTAGAGCAAAAATGAAACATATCTCTTTCTCAAGGTAGTCCATCAATTGACAGAAAAGTGCAAGCAAATGCAGTCTGAAGTGGAGAAATGTGCCAAACTTAAAGTGGAGCACCAAGAGCTGCTAGACAATCATTCTGCAGTATGCACAGAGCTTGATGCTCTCAGGTTCGACTCCTGAAGTCACTTATAAGTTAAATAATTTCCTTTAAATACTTTTTGCAGTGTATTTTAATAGTATTACCAACACTGTACCTACAGAAAGAAACATGCAACAGATATAGAAGTGCTGAACCAAGCAAAAGCTGAAGCCAAGAGACAGAGGAAAGAGCTTGAAGAGGAAAGGACGCTGAGAAAACAGCTAAAGACAGTTCTTGAGGAAGCAACCGTAGCTTTAAAGGAGGCCCTAAGGGTAAGAGTGACCATAAACAGATAATTTATCATTTGGTGTTACAGCCAAGTAAATAAACAGAGGTCTTACTCTGGTTTGGTTACAGGAGATCCCTAAAGAGGAAGACTCAGAACTGAAGTTTACGGTCAGACGAAATCAGATGATGCAGAAGCTGCTGGCTGTGCTGGACAGTGCTGCAGCTTTAGGAAACGGTCCAGCTCTTACTGAGTTCCTGCCAGAGGTGACTTGCAGTCATGATCTTAAAAAACCCTCTGACATAAAAAGGTACAAATTCATTCATTATAATTCAGTGACATGGATTAAAATGGACATGCAACATATTGCAGCTCTAAGACATACTAACCATATAATAATGTTGACAGTGTGATTCAATGACTCTCATACTTGCTTTCAACTCCAGACCATGTGAACTCCTCCAGAAATCCACTTCACATCTTTCTCACTTCAAAACTGGAGACCTTGGGTTGGTCCCTCGCAAAACACACACTACATCAAAGATAGGAAATCTCGCTAGGAGTGCTTATACCTATGTACATCAGTAAGTATTTAGGTTGTGGCACATCAACAGTATACACATCATGTGATCATGGATATAACATGAAATATTGTTAATAGTGCAGCAGATGAATTTTGACCAAGCAATTCATTTAACTTTTTGACTGTTTTCTTGTCTTATCAAGTCTTAACAATCAAGTGATAAATGACTGGCCTTTTCATATACTTGATCATACTTGTGGGAGTTATTTTTAATAATATATTGTTAAAGTGTAAATTATTCCAAATTTCATTGTGTTGTTTTCATGTCTTGTCACTAGGTGGCAGTGTTGTATCATTATGAATAAATAAGTGACGTTGGCCAGAAATAGAAATAGTGTCTTTTTTTATTAAAAATGTGTATTAATCTTTCCCATTCTCTTCCCATGACACAGAAGAGGATAAATTGTTAAATAAAGTTATTTTTGTTTTCTTCTTTGCACACAAAAAGTATTCTCGTAGCTTCATAAAATTAAGGTTGAACCACTTCACATGGACTGTTTTAACTATGTCCTCACTTCCCTTCTGGGCCTTGAACGTGGTAGTTCCCTTGCTGTCTGTGCAGGGTCAGAAAGCTCTCGGATTTCATCAAAAATATTTTCATTTGTGTTCCGAAGTTGAACGAAAGTCTTACAAGTTTGTAATGACATGAGTAATTAATGACAGAATCTTCATTTTTTGGTGAACAAAACTTTAATCAATGCTTTAGAAATATTGTGTATTGAACCGTTGTGCTGCATTTTCTGTTGCCAATTTGATATGAGGTTTTCATATGCTAGACTTTGCCCACCCTGTTTTATATAGGCCCAAGCCCAACCACCCATTTGCCTCACCCATGATAGTAGCTGCTAAAATATTTCATAGATTTGCAGGTTAGTACTGTCCCATCACCTCCTGTAGATGTCGTAAATACACCAGACTGGTTCCAAATGCTGGAGTCCTTACCTAGCCGAGCATGTTGATGAATGATAAGACATCCCACCTCTCTCGGAAGGTCTGTGTGTATGTAAAGCTCATTAATGATCCATGGTCCATTGATATCTTAAACCAGTTGTGATACTGGTTCATAAGACTGCACATCTTCTAGGCACTCTTTCCAAGAGATACTTGAATAAAAGCAGCAGTATTTTAGCATCCACTATGCAATAACATCATGCAGTTTAGGTGTCTATAGAGACTAAATCCATTCCTGGTGGTCCCTCTCGGTTGAAATCACGTTCGGGCCCCCTCTCCCTCGTTGGGCCATTGATATCGTCCTAACCTCCCTTGTGTCATTAAGATTCTTAAAGATTTCTATTTTTGCAACATACAGCATTGGAATAAAATGAGGGTGAGTATGAACAACATTGTCAACATGTTTTCATAATTCTTTATTCAAACGAGACACAGAAATGGCCAGAAAGACAAGAACTTTAGTAAGGCAGACAGATATAAAGACTGCTGTCTGTTTCTGTGGTATCAATGATTTAATTCATACAACACTGAAAACGTTGTTCTTTGGTGTTTGCTGTTTTTCGGAGGTTATTTTTGACCATAGAAATATTCATTATAAGAATATCCACCCTTCTTAGTTTGTCTGCTCTGAAATAACAGAACACATATTACAGTGAGACTTCAAATTTACACATACAAAGAACATATATTTGGCAAGATAAGATGGCTCCTGACAGTTTTGATCAAAACAACAGATATATTTCAAAAGAATTTCATACATAACGCTTTTTGGTCACAGCCATTGAAATAATTAGATGCCAAAGCTGCTGCTCATGACAAACCCAATATAGTGGAAGATTCTAGTGCTCTCATTTTGATCAGCAACTCCATATTACAACTCGGGTTTGCAGTGTTTCTAACTGCAACATTCAGCTTTGTACACGCACCTCAACAAAGACATACAAAAGTCAGTAATTATGATACACACCATGTCAACAATTACTTCTGCAGTCAGATAGGGCTTGTGGAATTGCATATATGTACTTAATGATGGAAAGACCTACAGTCGAGTGATATAAAGCACATTCAACACCATGTCTGCTATAATAATATAATTCTTGTGCCTTTAAAGTTCAAATATTTGTACAAATAAGGCATACTAGAAGATAAAGGATTAAAAATATGTTTGGCTGAAAAAAAGAGATCATTTGAACTTTTTAAAAATGTTTACAAAAATATTCCCTTTTAATGTATAAAAGGCACTTAAGTTAAAACCATTTGACGGAAACAGAAATCTAGCCACAGGAGTTAAATGCATGTGAATCCATTTACTGTCCCAAAAAATGAGAGATGGGAGGTAGACGTTTATATGTTACTTTTCAAGTCTGGATTCACCTCGACTCATATTCTGGCTATGAATGAAAGCATATGTGTGTTTTATGTGTTGTATGTTGGTATCTGAGGCTTTTACAACAGACCTGCTGGTATACACAAGTACACACGCCAATGAACCTGAATTGAATGATATGAGTGACAGTAAACCTCACTTACCTAAAACAGCCAAACAGAAGTTTCATTATTAAAAACAAAAATCTGTTCATTCTCTATTGCACTTTACAGAAAATATACATACACGCATGTACATGTATAAATACACGTTCATGTGCAACTTTAGAATATAAAATAAGTACTTCATTATATAAATCACGTGTGAAAAACACAACTATGAATAAATTAAGATTTCTATTAAGAGTTTAATAAGCACCTCCAACCACATATCCAGGCCTTGTTTTCAAACAGAAGAAACCCAGCTCTGAAAAGAAAGAATCTGTCATCCTGAGCTGCTCACATAGGAAGTCTTGTTTTCTCCAAAGCTGCTCTAGTCTCCTCTTTCCCCATGCTTAAAGGCTGCAGTCCACACTGTACAGGAGATGTGCAGTTTTGTTGGCCTCTAGGCCAGAGAGAGGCTCTGTAATGCTGCTCATCGGGGTATTTAAGGCTTCCATTGTTGCTTTCTTTATAAATAGCATACAGGGCCCACTTCAAGGTGGTAATGTGATCCAGATTTTGTGCTGGGCAAGTTGTAGACCTCCACAATGGGCAGTAAGTTTGGGTCCTGTGTCTGGAAAATGAACTGTGTCTGATGCCATCGACCATCTGTGATCTGAGAGGACAGAAAGTGGAAGGATTGATTGTGATAATCAGGTGTCCTAATAATGATATGTGTAAAATAGTTAAAACCACAATTTTGTTTCCCAAACTTTTTTGTTGGCTGAACCATTTCGATGTAAAATAATTACTTGAATTACCCCCTGAGATTTAAAGTTATTATTGCAATAATTTAACAGCACATTCATATGTTCACGACTCTTTGATGTCGGTTAATGGTCACACTGACATGCAATTAAATAGATAAAATATTTAATCTTTGTAGCTGGACTCGAACATCTTTTTAGTTGTAATAGTGTATTTGTCCACATTGCATTTACACTGGTGCTTTAGTAACCCTATCCTAAGGAACTGATAACATTATTATTAATAATAATAATAATAATAATGAAGTTGTGTTTTCAAATGCATGTTAAGCTCGCAGCACATGATGGAGTTTTTAGCATTTACTGTGAACTGAGCTGCTCTGAGCCACTGAAATCACACTAAGCTATATTGCAATTTTTGTGCAGCCCCATTTATTTATTTTAATTTGACATGTTTTATAACTAATTATTAGCTTTTTATCAGCTCACAAACCACTGTTTCGGAAACCCTGCATTACAAAATAAATAAAAAGTTACCTGTTACCCACTAATAATGTTTAAATATAAGTTTATGCATACCCAGCACTCATCCTTTATCAGTTCAGGCTCGATGAATCCCCCAGACTCGATTATCTGTCCATTCCAGGCTTTAAAGTACACCGCACTAGAGGAAGGTGTTTTGGAGTGCCCTGCTGCCCAAACAGAGACGTTCAGGCAGTGAATGGTGATGATCTGCACAGCTTCAGAGCTCAGGAGGTGGATGAAGTTCATCTGGATCAGACTCACTCCAATCTCCAACTTCAGGATAGCAATAACAACATAATCAATTGATTAGAACTATGGGACCACATAAAAGGGAAGACATATTGACAGATTTTCACTTTTGAGTGAACAATTTTGTCGAATAACGGACACCTAGAGTTTGCGGAATCATAGCTATTTCAGTTCTGCAGGTTCAGATTCAGTGCAATCTTGCTCATAATGTAGTTAGTTGTCAGCTTTACAGACCTTGGACACAGCAACTGGCTTAAGGCAGGTTTGACCTCCATTGGTGAAGTTGCAGGTCACTTCAATATTGTCAGAAAAGCAGCCCAGGTTAGGATCTATCCAATAAGTGCCTTCAGTAAAATACAAAACAAAATGAATGAGTCCATTCCTATCCTATTCATTCCTATCATACGTGACAAACTGCACTTGGTTATTAGCTACATAATCGGAGGTGTTAATGTAGCTTTAGTGATCATTACAGAGCTAAAACAATCAAATTTCTGATGGAGATAATTTACTATTAATATCTCACCATCATTCAACTTGTGCTCGCACTCAAAGAGATCTCTGCACATTCTGGCTGGATTCTCCCGTGTTCCCAGGGGATTCTTAATGCTGTGGATCAGAGTGCTGAGGTAGTGAAGAGTCTTAAAGATCTCCGTTCCCTGGTCCAGCATTGGAAAGTCAGTATCTTCATACTTCTGTGGTTTGGAATGAAACAAAGTCAGGTCTACGATGTTTTGCAGACTAACTGTGAGTGACTGAGGGATGATCGTAATACATAAGACTCTGTTAGTGATGAGCTCTAAACATTACTCAGTGCGCCAGACAGCCCATAAAAGTTAAGCTATCAGCATAGGAAAAAAGTGTTTGGTTCCATTCGTTTTCAATCATTTGAAAGTAATAAATGATTTAAAAAATGAATAAATAAATGTTGGTCAGAGTCCTGACATAATGTTAATGCTCTTTGTTTATCTAACCTTTATTCGGTGCTATGGAATTGACTGTATAAAGTGTATACAAACAAATGTCTTTATTTTATGGTTGTTGATGCATTTAAATTACATGTAGTAGTTATTACCTGGTTAGGTTAAGTGAAGGTGCCACAGAACAGGCCAAGTTCAATGCTTTGAGGTCAAGTTATTCTGCTAAGGTCTAAAATGAAGCTCTCACACTGAAGCTCTACACATTTTGAACACTGTCGCCACTTACCTCGGACCTTAAAGTAGAGCGGGAATCCATAAAAGCATGTAAAGCAGCACCAAGGGCCTCATTTTCCTAAGAGAAAACAAAGTAGAGTATGAATATAAACTGTAAACTGATTTTAATACAAAAATAGTTTATGTGATTAAGTCTTTTATCAGTTATAATGCACAATATGTGGTGGATATATGGACTGTCATGTAGGTGTGGTTGTTTTATATTTTATATGGGAAGAACAAAGCGCCATCTGAAGAACTTTCAGGTAGCTCAGCAATCCACAGTCTAATAGCAGAAGGAGTACATTAGAAAGAGTAGGAGAAAATATACAAGGTGGAGATCGCTTAAAATTATTATTGCAATGAGAAACATTTTAGATAAAGGTGATGTTTTTTCCTGGACTAAATAACCCTTTCATCTGTTTAGCTGTGCATTTATTGAATGAGCACTGTGCGATGTCCGAACTGATTGCAGTGTATTTTATGTTATCGTTCTTAATTCAGTTTAAACCTCTTAAATCAATTTAAAAAAAAAATAATTTTCAAAGTTTTTAAATTCCTTTTTTTATTGTTGTGATTATTGTTTTTTCTTTTCTTTTATGTAAAGCCTTTGATTACATTGTGTATGAATGTGCTTTACAATAACTGCTTTTGCTTGCCTTTCTTTGAACTTAATCATTTATTTTTCTTTGGTAATGAAACTGCTTAATCTGTTTTATATTATCAATGTTTTCCCATTAATGTAGCACCATCTAGTGGTGTTTTTTAAGACTAGCCCTGGATGTACAGTACTCCACTGTCCCAGATCTGATAAATGCCAGGCCGGGGAGACCCTTAAAGCACACTAAATCCACACTATCTCTAAAACCACTTCAGAGTATTTGAGGATAAGCATATCATTCATCATGCTCAGGAACATTATTCTATAATAAATACCATGCAAACCAATATACATATAATTTTGGTAGTAAAATGTAAAGTGTAGCACATTTTATTGGTGCAGAGACGAATATGTATTTAGTAAAACATTTGCAACTGCTTTTTATCACTTAATTAGAACCCATCAGGTAATGAAAAGTTCTACACACACCTGTGGTCCTCACGGCAACTTGAAAACTTAAGCAAAAAACGATGGAAATATGAATTGCAAGTAGAAAAGTGGTCAAGTGTTAAGAGCATAAGTATGGATATTGGGACAGGCCTGTTTTTGTGTTTGTAGGTTGCAACCTGAGGAAGGCACCATTTGTACTCTCTTTTTAAAATATGTTTTATATAATGAAAAACCAGTTGAATATAGGCTTCTTTTTTTTTTATTTGAAGTGCGCTTTAATTCTTTTTTTTCCTTTTCTTTAAAGTAGAGTATATTTACATCACAGCATCTGGAGCTTTGACATGTTCTAGCTCCGTCAATAATTTTTAGACTTCATGGACTTAAATTTCTATCAACAGAGATGTACAAAGCATACTTACATGAGAAAAAGAAACACCAGGAAGCCCCTATAAACCATTGAGCAATAAAGAAACAGAAAGCATTGATTACAATGAGCTTCAGCTAAATGCAATCCAACCATGACACATACTATTCACATGATTGTTAAAATGCATCAAGACTACTTACTGGAGGTCCAGGTGGTCCACGACTACCTGGAGGTCCCTAATTGAGGGTCAAAAGAACATTTTTATGTTGGTTAAATAGTACCACTTTATTTATATAAATGTAAAAGGGCTAGTAACATTGAAGGACATTGGGGAACATACCTGAGCACCCTGTTTAAAATAAAAGGACAAACAACAAAAATGTTATTTTCATCAGGGAACCCTTTTCAACCAAATTTGTTCTTGCTGCTTATCTGATTGTATCTTAAAAGTGTCTTAGGCTGAGTCTCATTCCACTCTTTAGTTCCCTATGATGTAAATCAGTACATCATGAACATGAATGATTCAATTACCTCCATCATGGTTACAAGATTCCCAGTGCATTCTGGGAACTTGAAGAGACTGAATGAATGCACTTTTTCAAATTTGACAGTAATAGTTGACTCCCTGGGAAGTGCACTTACTACTGAGTGGACTGAGACAAACCATTAGACCCCCATCACAGTAACATCACTGAATGGAGATGATAAACAGGAAGTTGAGCCTATGCTGATGGAAGTCTAACATAAGAGCCATACAATATTAGAATTCAGTATTTCAAAATGATTTTTACCATTTCCCCTTTATGTCCTTTGTCTCCTTGTGGTCCCTAATAAAAAGAGAGGAAGAGAAGGAAGTTTTTCAGAGTATGCACCCAATTAGAAACCACCAACAACGTGACTCAGATCATACATACTGCGTTACCACTAGGCCCAATGATACCAACAGGTCCGATGACTCCTTGCATTCCCTTAAAAAAAAGAAACACCTACAGTAGTTGCTTATCCATCTCATTTGTGTTTTCAGGACAGTTCCCATCGCATTGGTACATACCATTAAACCCTGAGGACCCTTTGGGCCCTGGATACCCACTGGGCCAAGGTCTCCGGGTGGCCCCTGTGAATGACAGAAATATTGTTTGGTCATAAAATCTAAATTTAGAAAACCATTACATCACACAGCCGTTGTTTGATTATATTGTTTGACTAGCTCTCTTAAAGCTGCTTAAAGAAGCTATTTTTCATCTGAAGCTACAGTGCTTGTACAGCTGTAATGAAATGCCAGCTGAAAACATTTGAAAACCCTATCAAATCTAAAAAAAAAAATCAGTTCAAAGTGAAATTTTAGTTCTTTCAGTAATTTACTATTACTGAAAAATTTACAAAGGTATGAAAAACGCACTTAAAGACTTAAAATATTTATCCATTTCTAAACTTAACATTCCTAGCATAAATCTGCCTAACAATGGAAAATGTATCTTTAAATGTGCCTATACATTGTTTTACATACAACATTGCTTGCTGAGTGTAGGGTATATGTGTATGCTGGCTTAACTGTGTTTAAATGTGAGTATTAAAGACAGAAAAAACCTAATATAATTGAAAACGGTTCTGATACATTTGAACAACCAGTATTATGAAAATACAGGTCATATATTGACATGCTTAAAATAAGTTTGCAGGTTCTCGTGTCGCACGTTGATGATACCTCCTATGAATCGCGCGCGCTGGCATGCGGGCGTGGGCGTGACTCACATTAACAGATAATTACTCAGACGGAAAGACTGGGCCTCGCATTGGTTTTATACGGATTACTTCAGAGAATATTTGTTTTACATAAGACTTACTTCATTTAAAAGTAGGCACTTCAAGCTTTCCATATATATGTTTTTCATGTCTGTGTGTGAAGTATTCGCTGAGTTTCAGTTCATTTAATGCCTCTTTTCAGAAAAAGAAGCTGCCAAGGAAATCAGCGAACTAGACAAGCCAACAAACCATGACCGATTCGCGTATACTGAACCTGAAAACTCCAGTTTGTTTCTTTATTTTTACAAAGCCATGTTTTTGTTGATATTGTGGTGTACCAATAAGTAGACCCTGCCCAGAGTCAAAGGAGTATTACCACTTTATGTCCGATCAAATGGCTTTTCGCTGTTTTCAGGAAAAAATGCAAGTGATCGCGCCGGTGCCTCCATCGACCCCACGCAAAACATGATTTTAAAAAGCACATAAATATTTTTTAACACTACATTTGTAGCATAAGTAATGTAATTATATTGACTTTAGTAACTGTAATCAAATTACACAAATTTAAAACGTAATGCGTTACATTACTGCGTTACCAGAAAAAGTAATTAGAATACAGTACTGCGTTACTGTGTAACGCGTTATACCCAACTCTGTCACTGAACAGGTGCAATCTCCAATAAATTAGGAATTCGTGGAAATTCATTTATTTCAGTAATTCACTCAATTTTAAACTCGTGTATTAAATAACATTCCAGTGCAACACAGACTGAAGTATTTAGTCTTTGGTTCTTTATTGTATGATTTTAGGCTCACAGTTAAACAAAAAACCCCCAATTCTCACAAAATTAGAATACTTCATAAGCCATGAAAAAATTTTTTTTTTTTTTTTGGCCTTCTGGAAAGTATGTTCATTTATGGTACATGTACTCAATACTTGGTAGGGGCTCCTTTTGCTTTGATTACTGCCTCAATTTGGCGTGGCATGGAGGTGATCAGTTTGTGGCACTGCTGAGGTGGTATGGAAGCCCAGGTTTCTTTGACAGTGCATGGCCTTCAGCTCATCTGCATTTTTTGGTCTCTTGTTTCTCATTTTCCTTTTGACAATACCCATAGATTCTCTATGGTGTTCAGGTTAGGCGAGTTTGCAGGCCAATCAAGCACACCAACACATGCTCATTTAACCAACTTTTGGTGATTTTAGCAGTGTTCCATCCTCTTGAAAGTTAAATCAGCAGCTTGAAAAAGCGGGTCAGCAGAAGGAAGCTGAAGTGCTCCAATTTCTTGGTAATCGTGTGCAGTGACGTTGTTTTCAAAAACACATGAGCCCACCACCATCGATGACATTGCACCAAACTCATACGACTGTGAACTTAACACTGGACTTTACACTGTTCAAGCAACTTGGGCTATGAGCTTCTACCCCCTTCCTCCAGACTCTAGGACCTTGGTTTCTAAATAAAATACAAAACTTGCTCTCATCTGAAAAGAGGACTTTTGACCACTGGGCAACAGTCCAGTTCTTCTTCTCCTTAGCCCAGGTAAGATGCCTCTGACGTTGTCCGTGGTTCAGGAGTGGCTTAACAAGAGAATTACGACAACTGTAGCCAAATTCCTTGACGCGTGTGTGTGTGGTGGCTCTTGATGCTTTGACCCCAGCCTCAGTCCATTCCTCGTGAAGTTCACTCAAATTCTTGAATCGATTTTTTGCTTGACAATCCTCATAAGGCTTCTGTTCTCTCGGTTGGTTGTGCATATTTTTCCTTCCACACTTTTTCCTTCCACTCAACTTTCTGTTAACATGCTGTATCCAAGCATGTTAACAGCCAGCTTCTTTGGCAATTAATATTTGTGGCTCACCCTCCTTGTGAAGGATGTCAATGATCGTCTTCTGGACAACTGTAAGATCAGCAGTCTTCCCCATGATTGTGTACCCTAGTGAACCAAAACTGAAGAACCTTTTGAAGGTTCAGGGAAACCTTTGGCAGGTGTGTTGCGGGGATTACTGACTGGGCATGCACCATATTCTAATTTGTTGAATAGTGATTGTGGTTTTTTGTTTTTTTTTGTTAATTGTGAGCCAAAATCATCATAATTAAAATAACCAAAGACTTAAATACTTCAGTCTGTGTGCATTGATTTTATTTAATACACGAGTTTCACAATTTAAGTTGTATTACTGAAATAAATGAACTTTTCCATGTCATTCTAATTTCTTGAGATGCACCTGTATATTTAATGACGCATAATTAATGTTAAATTAACACTACAGTTTCCTACATAGACCTTTGGTGTAATCCTTTGAACTTCAGTATGATTAACTTTTGGCAAAACGTAATTCATGTAAACTCCCTCAGAATATAACAAGACATATTTTTTCCTTCGGGTAATGAATTGCGATCATACACTGAAACAGGATATCCCTCTAGAACAAATATTAGGTAGGGGTCTTATTACGGCATTTTAAAATGGGCTTAGATAAGATTCAGTTTAAAAAAAGGTACATTGAGGGAAATAGGAGCCTGTTGAAGAAAGATTGGAAGCAAAAACTTTATTTTTATTTGAGAACATTTAGACTTATCATTTCACCATATATTAACCGAAAACGGGTGAATTTTGGAATCAAAACTAACAGGTTGACTTTATTCTCAACGTTGGTGCAAGAGAAGTTTACCCTTCTGGTCACAAACCTTCCCAGAACCTCCAGGAAATCCCTGTTCACCAAATCACGCTAAAGAAAGATATTAACGCTGATAAATAATGAAACATCTAAACCTATAACAGTAGTAGCAATGACAAGTAGCATTATTTTGTCACTAAGAAGTTGAAGAATTTCACTGTCATTCATTTATCATCCAACCGTTAAATATACCGAAAACCTGCAAATACCCCTACAGTTAGAAAAGGGTTTAAATATGGATGGGCCAAGTTAATATACTTTTATTTTCAGTAAGATTCAAGCCTTGATCAATGTGACATTTATACTGAAATTTATACGCATGGTTTTCCGCAACACAAAGTATTACGTTTCAATACAAACGTTTATAATTATACAACATTCTTGATGCACCAAAATCAGCATATCATCAATGATTTGGAGGAACCCGTGACAACTGAAACTCGCAAATAAGTATTATAGCGAGCTGTGTTAAGTTACTGTCTGATTTTGCAATTATGTTCTTTGTTTGTTGTCTTCTTAGCAGGTTTTGATCATGAAGCAACCGTATCACATTGGGGGCGGCTGTCAATTTGTGTTTTTTGTCATAGTTGCAATGGATCCTTTGATAACAAGTTCGCAATACTTACAGGTTCCCTTTGCCCCATCTGTGTCTCCGTTTTTCCTCAGAAATTTCCCATCCTCTCCATTATCTCCTTTTTCCTGGAAGGGCCAGTTTGGCCACAGGGATCGGCCCCTTTTTTCCACCCACCCTAAGTCAGGACATAGAGCACTAATTTAAGATTAACCAGCTTAACCAAGACTATATTGCTATAGTATGCCGATAATGATGACAAACAACCCAATAAGAACCCCGAAAGGGCTCATATCCATAATAACCATCCTTTGTTGGGTGGCCCAAAAGTGCCTTTGAATTCCTCTGCGAGACCTGGCACACCATGCAGTATCCTTGAGACCCCCCCCCTCTGCTTTTTTTTCAAAGGCAGACCAAACCCTCACCAACACTTCCAGTGGCTCACATGCCTAATCAACATAGGACAAACAACCAAGACCACCTCACAAACAACACAAAAAGCAGCCTGGGTATTTAAAGTGTTACACTGAAACATTAGAATTACATTCATCATGGTCATTACCTGTCACATTCCTTTAGCACTCGTCTTTCCCACAGCTCTCCTTCCTAAAAAGTATAACTCTAAAACCCCCAGGATCACCCTCAAGACCCTCACGACCAACAACTCCTCTGGGGCCAGGAAGACCAACAGTACCCTGTGAGATGACCACAACTGTTTAAAATATCAGTTGTAGGTTCTGTCATGGGTTAACAAAAATGCCACCTGGTAACTCATTTCCCGCGTATAAGAAACATACAGAACTTACCTTCCAACAGGGAGCCCGTGCCTCGAAATCTTTAAGTTCTCAGATTTTCTGTCATTCACCATGTGGTACCGTTGTTTTTTTTTGCCTAATTTTTTTTTGGCCCACCCTAAAAAAAAAAAAAAAAAAAAAAAAAAAAAAACTTTGTTATTTTTCAGATTGTGAATGGGTATTTAAGTTTTACAATAAAAAAAAACAAAAGCGGCCATATGTGTGCAATTTGTATTAACTAACACAAGATGCCATCAATCTGTTTGCAAAATCGTTCACTGAACCTGGAAAAGGTCTTAACTTTAGTAAATTGCTCTTTGGATCCTTTTAGGATTAGTAGGCTAGGCCACGCAAAACCCTTTTGGACGCTATATTGACCTCTACGCCGCCACTAGATTTCCCTGTTGTTACAGACAAGGGAAAATGAGAATGAAACAAACATGAGAAATATCTATCTCTTATCGCTCATTTTCAAAGCGGTTCTTAATCTTCATACACTTCATCTTAAAACACACAACCATAATAAGAACCATTTTGGTTACTTCGTGAAGAAAAAGTAAAACTACAATACATAAATTTAAAAACTAATAAACCATTATACAATACACACAAAATAGTTAAAACGGAAATCATTAAAAAAAATTAAATATAAGAATAAAATTTTATACAAAATATTAACAAAACCTATAATATATCAGCGATAGTAAAATACCTGGTTGAAAAACAGATGTCATTATTTGTCGATTCACTCACAGGGAGTCCAGGAGCCCCCGGGTTTCCTCTTTCCCCATAAACACCTTCATGACCCTTATGATTTACAAATTGAAATTCAAAATTTGACATATAAAGTATATTTAATTAATGATCTAGTTTGGACCTGTCGAAAATTTAGAAAATAAAAAGCAAGTCTTAAACTCACTAGGTATCCAGGGTCACCTGGCTGTCCCCTTTCTCCTCTGTTGCCAACAGGTCCCTAAATCCCAGTGAAAACCCAATACATTGATCAGGTTGGCATCCAGAATTCTCCCAAAACAAGGCAAACATGTGTAGTAAATCTAGCGGACTGACTCACGATGTCACCTAAAGGACCAGGTGGACCTTCAACCTTCCCGTCATCACCTGGCTCTCCCTGAAAAATACAGAAATTGATTTCAGTATTGATTTCTAGATTTTTCAACTTAAAATGTCTGATATAAATTTGACCATGTGCTATGTATATGCTAAGGGTTTTTGAGTTTATGAAAACATGGAAGGTGATATACGTAAGGGATAATCAACGGCTCACCGTGCATTTAAAATCCTTTAACGCACGGCGAGCCATTGATTATCCTTGCTTTTCCCTGGTTCTCAATGGTGTCACAAGTGGTTATGATGTGCTGCTGTTTATGATATTAGCATCGCAAATTTACCGTAAGGTACAAATGAGTTCTATTTTTTGTCAGTTATGGCTCGTTAGCTCTAGCATTCTGCCCTGCTTCAAATCAGACACAGAGATAAAATAGTGCGGTAAGACCACATTTATTTGAATGAATTAGATCGAGAGAGAGGTGACAGTTGTGTGTGTGAATTACCTGCATCTGTGTGTCTCTCTCGAACAATGAAGCTGTTTAGTTACTTCGATTGCTGAGGAAGTATTAAGAGGAAGAAGACTTTTTATTTATAAAAGTCGCGGGGCAAAGCAGCAACCAGCAAAAGCGATCTGTGATGTGCGCAAGCGGGCGGAATCTCACCTTCCGCCTCTCTCCCTCTCACTGTGTTTATGTGTGTGTGTGTGTGCATCAATTAATATAGAACGGTGATTAAACAGACTTGGAACTACCTGTGTGCATTAAACGGTTTTAATGCATACCTGCCAGCCAATCAGAATCGAGTATTCAGACAGACCATGGAATAAAAGCAAGTTAACCTCCAACATAAAATTTGGATTTTGGGAAAAAGACTTTGTTTTTTATTATGCAAATACAAAGAACACTCCTTTGTTAAATGTCTTGGGCTTCTGAAATGAGCTTGTAGTTATAAGGCATTAAATGTTTTTAAAATAAATACAAAACATAAAAAAACCATTTCACCTTTTGGTCCTGGGGATCCCATTGGACCTTGTGGTCCTTGATGACCCTACAGTAAATGAGGTAATAAAAGAAGAAAAAGTGGAGTATGGAACCATTTGAGCATTCAAAGACAAGTCAACTAGCTCTAACAAGCCTTATTAACTAAAGAACTTCATATAATGTAGAGCAGCTGTTTTGAATTTGTACCACTTTATGCTGAGGTAAAATAAAGTCTTTTAAGGCATGTCTATGTTAAATAACGCTTACTTCATATCCCACTAAACCTGGTTCTCCTTGTCGACCCATTTTTCCCGGAGCACCCTGAAAATGATAGCCATGGGATCAGAGTTAGTTTCAGATAGCATAATCAGAAACTGCGTTCTCGCCAAAACAAAACACAATTAATCAAAAAATATATATATTTAAATTAAAAAGGGTCTCTCTACAATATTTTCTTTGGTGTATAATAACATAAGTATCAGCATTTTCTGTGTTCTGTCAATGATGTAATACACAATGGTTAAAATAAAAAAAGAAATCTCTGGCAAAGGAAAGACTATTTTAAGAGAAAAGCATTTGTGATTATTACAGTGACATCATTAGATCCTTGTAATCAATTAGACCTTTGTAACCTTAATGTATGTCATTTTGGTTCACAAAACACTGAAAGTGAACATTCAAAAATAAGTTTTTCACCATAAACCCAGTAGTTCCTCTGCTTCCTTTTGGCCCAATGAAACCCATGGCACCTTGTTCTCCCACTGGTCCAGTCTCGCCAAGGTGACCCTGGTGACCTTTGCTGCCCTGAAATGAATTTTAAGCATTATTTATACTCTACATATGGAAACACACACACACACACACACACACACAACATGGGGCGGGGGGTGGGGGAGATCCACGGGGGGGTGTGACACACACTCACACACCTCTTGGTGTGTTGATCGGTGTATCGGGGGGGTACTACTGAGAATAGAATAATGACTGCTAACCATGGAAACTAAAATGTCAAAGCTAAAATACCTTCTCTCCAGGTTTTCCCCTCTCACCAGTTTTTCCAGGTTTGCCCTCAGGGCCCTGAAATTACAATACAGAGTTGACATGCTGCAAAAATCAATAGAGAGCCATCTCTGAATGAACACATTCAGTACTGACTTA
The DNA here is from genome assembly GCA_018155175.1 of Sinocyclocheilus anophthalmus. Classification (NCBI taxonomy): domain Eukaryota; kingdom Metazoa; phylum Chordata; class Actinopteri; order Cypriniformes; family Cyprinidae; genus Sinocyclocheilus; species Sinocyclocheilus anophthalmus. Next base: position 134,192 of record JADLZN010004067.1, read on the forward strand.
TGAGTTTAATTATTCAGAACTGCAACAAGGAGGTGTAGTTTGTCTTTGCATCCAACATCACTCAGTCTTCAATAAGGCCTTAAAGCATGTGCTCCAGCAATAAAGTACTCTAGAGTGAACCAATTTACGCCAATCCTGCTGAGAAACTGCTGAAACCAGTCTAAGGTGATCAAAACGTATCTAAAACTTGCTACAAGTGCCTAAAACTTAAAAACCAGCAAACCAAACCAGTTTGACTAGCGGAAACAAACAAATTTAGTTGTAAACTTTTTTTCCCCAGCAAGCCTATTTTTGCTTGATTTTCAGAAATGAACAGTCAGCAAAATATCCCAATCTATTTTTTCACTGATAAAAATGCAAAAACAACAGCACTGTGTGTGATGCACCTGAAAACCTTGACAAAATTATATGTTATTTCGAAACATAAAAAGACCACACACACCATGACACCCATTAAGCCAGGATCTCCGGGACGGCCTTCTGTTCCTTTAAATCCGATGGCTCCCTTTTCGCCTGTTTCTCCTTCCATTCCAATGTCACCCTTTTCACCCTAGAGACAACAACACCTATTGAAACTTAATTTAATACAAGCAAAGAACTAAATATAATGTCTACTAACATTTTTTAAATAAAGTGATGATCACGCACAAAATAAAAAAAAAAGATTTGGCATTTTTCTGACCTTAGCTCCATCTGGGCCGCTCAGACCAACCTCTCTCCTCCCTCGGACCACCGTCTCCTAGATTACGCCTCAACTGCAACCTGGGCTGATCCTCAACTCCCTCCCTTGGCCTGCCTGCCAATTATTCACCCTCTCACTCTCTGCTCAAACCAACCTCGATCCTCCACCCAGGACCGATACCTCCTCTAACCCCATCAAGCCCAGGGTCACCCTAAATGAGAACTTCATTTTAAAAAATTCACTACTTTAAAAAGACACAAATATAGATTTTAATCAGGGTAGATGCCATATTTAGCTTGACACAAATGAAAACAAAGCTGTGAGGGACAAACATGTCGAGTTTCTAGGTTGCATCTAATAAACCATCCCTTGTGAAAAAAGTACACTTCAGCAATTTTTAAAAAGAGTACTTGTTATGGGAATAATACATTTTAAACATAGTTAAGTGTGAACTGAATGCAATGTTTTCAGACACCGATTAATTACAAGGATAAAACTGGTATTATATTTTAAAATTTCATAAACAGCGATTAACTTGAACTTTGAGTGCTTTTTTGACCCACTGAATTAGGACTTAAGTACATCTTTAAATACATTTGTAATTATACATTTGTAATAAAGTTGTACTTTAGTGCTTTTAAAATATATGAACTTGAATGTAATATTGCATAACACTACAGTTAAAGTTATAATCAAGTACTTTACATGTGCTTTAATGTCAACACATCAAAATAGGTGTACATCTTTAGCACAATAAGATTATTAAAACACTACTTAAATGTAAAACTTTAACTTGACATTATTACACTAATTTTAAGTAAAATTATTAATAGTATATTATCAATACAGATTTTAAAAAATATATACTTCAAATTTTTTATTTGTTATGGAAGCTTTCCATTGTATTCATTGTACATATTTTGGAAATAATTATTTTCAGTGGCTCAGTGACTGAACGGTTGTCACTGAGGTATACAACAGCAAAACCCACTGAACTAACAGTAATGGCATCTCTCCTGAATAAAGTCTGTTACAGCTAACAAAATGAACCTACTCGAGGTCCAATCAAGCCTTGCTCTCCCATATTCCCAGGAGATCCAAATGCACCCTAAAAAGTGAGGGGGAAAAATTCAAACTCAAATTTCAGCATAATTAATTTCTTAAATAAGACAATTATTTATATCCAAATGTGCTTTGTATAAAACATCTGCATATGATCTCACTATGGTAAATGTTGAACATGACATGGTTTCACAGCCGCTACACCACACTAATCAGCATTCAGTACCATGTATACAGTATAAGAAAACACAGCAGATGTTTTACCTTCTCTCCTGGTTCACCTGGTAAGCCCCGCTCCCCAACCTTCCCAGGTAAACCCTGTCACACAAACCAGGAAACTAATGAACGTGGAGTGCTTAGCTTTCTGAATCTTACTAGTCTTTAGTCCCTCACAGCTAAGAAAACATGTGTGAATAATGGATAGGTAATTAGAAACAAAGGGACAATGTGGGACAAAATCTGTTTCTTATTTCGGTTTCATTCGTTAAAAGTATTTTAATTAACAAAGTCAATCTAAGTGTTTTCTAGTGCCACCTGAGGACATTGTAATTGTATAAAGGAACCACAACTAATCTGGCATTGGCTAAATTAGGGCACAATGATAATTGTTTCTTTAAAAACCAGTTAGGAGAGTAGGGCAGAGGGGTACAATAGGAAATAATAATTAAAGTGCTGGAAATATAGAGAACTGATCTAATAACGCTGGAAGCACAATATGAAACATATCAACACATATCTGACGATTATGTCAAGAGTCTTACCACTGCTCCAATCTCACCCAAAGGACCTAATACTCCTGGTGGCCCTTGAGGACCCTATTAAGAAACAGAAAAAATGTTCACTGACTGTGATGTCAGCTACTGAAACGATAGAAATCTGAACACTACTGTTCAAAAAATTGGGGCCAGTAAGATTTAGCATTAAACTGATCAAAATGGCAGTAATTTATAATGTTACAAAACATTCTATTTCAAATAAATGCTGTTCTTTTTGTTCATCAAAGAAACCTGCAGAAAAGAACACTTTGTTGTGGTTTCCACACTTGAGTAAGCAGTGTAATAATGTTTATTGAGTACCAAATCAGCATATTAAAATGATTCATTTCAAGGATCATGTGACACTGAAGACTGGAGTCATCACAGGAATGAATTACATTTGAAAATATATGAACATAGCAAGAGTTATAATATTTCACAAATATTATGGTTTTTACTGTATTTTGATCTAATAATTGCAGCCTTGGTGATCTTTAAAAAACATGTTGAAAAATGTTACTGACCCCGCAAACTTTTGGACAGTAGTGTATGTTAACCTGATTTTTTGCATCGCCATGTGGGTTGGCACATCGTTTCTCTAGTGTTCAAGCAAAGTTTGATATGATTTTATAGTTTGTTTAATTATGACAGTCTGTCTTCTGAAAGAAATACAAAAAAACAAAAGAAGATATTCTGAGAAACGTCTGAGTGTTTTTGTCCAAACAATGGAAGCCAATAGGCACCAAAACTGTTTCTTTCATCAACCTACTTGTTACACTTCTGAGATGACTTTCTGGACCATTGAATAAAATTAACCCATAGCCAAATAGCTATTCTGGTCCAGAACAGTAACTTATCACAAATCACTCAATTCCAGATGGATACAATTTTAGAGTTTTACTCAAGAATAAATGCTGCCATTAGTCGTCACATCACAATGACATATGTCACATGTAAAGGCACTATTTTTAAATTGATCTGAACAGCGGAGGGGAACATAGTGTTTAAAGGCTTAAAGGCAGTCTGTTTCAAAAGACTTGAAATAGAAGGACTGCTTTATGAAGATTTTATAGTGCATTTTTGTTGTTTTGGAGCTTGACAGTCCATGTCCTCATTCATTATATATATATATGAATGATGTACTTACAGGTTCTCCTAAGATGCCCTTTGCTCCAGGAGGTCCAGTTGGTCCTTGAACACCCTAAAAAATGGGCATATATTTTTCCAAACCAGTTTTTGTGGACATTTAACTGTTGAAAATGTTTGTCAAATGATCAATTACTCACTGGAAATCCAGTTGGTCCTGTTTCACCAGTTTCACCAATTTGACCCTATTATACAAGAGATAATCTCAGTGCTACAGAAGAAACACACTTAACTGCCTGTTATCTAAATGACCATCTATCCTATAAGATAACTGTCAGCTAAAATACATTGTCTGTGAAATGTTTTGTTGATCTTTCATGATCAGTTCAGTAGGTTAATCATATATAAGTACTGAATCAGAAGACAACGCATCTTAACATGATGAGTGAAATGCCAATATAAGGCATACATTCTTAGCACTTTCTGAAGACCTGAGCATCAGCTGACCTCAAACTCCTCAACTTTGTCCAGCCTACAGTGATATCAAATTGACTGTTTCAAGTACACATCAGAAGACATTTCACTCTCAGATTTTTTTTTGTTGCAAAAACTGTACCTTTAGGGGCACAACAGCAAAGGAACACATTTGTACCTAAAGGTACAGCTGTTGCACTTTTTTTTCTGACAGTGTCAGAACTTCAGATATATAAAACAAATAAAGTCTGTAATTTTACCATTAGTCCATTGAAACCTTGTTTTCCTGGGGGACCTTCAGGACCCTGCAGAAAGGGGACAGAACCCAAAACAGTCACTAACTATTTTCCATTGCAACAACCAAATCAAAGTATTCTTCATTCTGTTTGATTAAAACCAAAACCAAGCATTTTGGAAACATTTTGGGACAAAACTTCAATGCATCCCTGTTTCCAGCATTGTAAGGTTGATAAAAATGTTGTGCTGACAATTTAGATGCGTTTCATATGTTGTTTTGTTCTGTGGTAGGGAAAAAGCAGTGCATGCCAGCATGGAGGAGTCAAGTACTTCATCTTGAATCATAGCATAGCACTACAATGCTGCTTTCAACATGCACCATTCACTATCACGCACAGCCAGATATACTTTTTGAAGTTATTGACATCTCATGAGAATAAAATGACAAACAATTACTAAGCTAAATGTTTCAAGATAACGATAGTAAGCTGCCAGTAAAAGTCAATATCAAATTAGTCACATACAGCTCTAATTGTGCTTATGAAAAATAGTGAAAACAAGGAAACAGTCATGTAATAAAATAAAACTACAGGTTTATGAGTGAGTCAGTTTTTGAAATGTGCACCTCCATGTCTTTGGTCCAAAAAGGTGACTATTAATAAGTATAGTTTAAGAATGTGTTCTAATCAGTATCATCTAAGTAAGATATTATGCAGTAACTTAGCTCCACAAAAATCATTGCTGAACATTTCACCTTCATTCCCATCACTCCTTTCTCTCCGACTGGTCCATCTGGCCCCCTCGCACCCTGTGTAAAATATAGAGATTTCGGACTGGCATTGAGGAGAAGACACATACGGGTGTAAAAAAAAACCTATTAACTGACCAGCAGAGGGTACACTTGTACAAATAAAGACATTCTGAGTTATCAGCTGTGATAGACTGGGTCAAAAGAACAAGTTAACAATGTCACCTAGTATAACTAGCAGATATACAGTATGGCATTTAGTCAAAGGTTGACAAACCCAGATGACATATAGACAACTCGTTCAAAGTAATCTGTATGAGTTCTGGTCTTGAACGAGCCAAATCTCCAGCTCACCAGGGGAAAAACCTGAATGAATGCAGCTTTAAAGAGCTCTGTGAAACATTAGCCTTTCACATCATGCAAGTTCAGCTACAGTAAAATGGAAAGTGACCATTATATTTCCATTGTGATGATGTAAAGCCACAGCTGGGTGATCTCTGACTTTGAGGGATTTCTTTGTCTGGAAGGTGGAACCAGTGATCAATGGGGATAATATGATGGCTGCAACCACTGTGGCTCCTGCTGAAGAACAGACATATGGTGCTCCTCTGACAGCACTCTCTTTTGAGGGCCAGTGCAACACTGCTGCCTCTGTTCTCGTGATCTGATGTCATTCAGGAAACCTTTGACCTTTCAGGGGCTAATGACAACATTTGAACTGATTGGAATCAGGCCTGGACAGAAACTTCAAATCATAAAAGGGGGGTAAAAATAAAACCTCCTTAAGGGATCTTTCTGAATCCTAATTATGAATAACATCTTGCTTCAATGACAACGGTCTGAAGATTGTCAACAAAACTTGAGTTGAATCTGAGTAGCATTCTATGTACCACAAAAAATTTCCATCTGTTACTGTTCTGTTTCTGTAAAACTTAATAAGTTTTAAAAAAAAATGGTAAAGAGAGTATTTTTGTCCCACTAGCATCATCAAATTGAACTGTAAAAATTATGTCTGGTTTCCTGAACATTCTCTAGTCTACCATTGGTTAGAAAGCTGAAATCACTAAAAATCACATTATTGGTAGTAAATGTTGCTGTGTTGAGCTAATCGGGATGCTCAACCATTTTTATTTACGATAAAACTAGCTGCATTTACAATGAAACTAAGTTGCACATTCAGAATACGACAATAAAAACATAAAGCAAAAACACACCTGATATGCATTCTTTCATAAGCCATGTGTGGTGCTCTCACACCACACATCATATTCTCACGCAGTGGGAAAAATACATTGCAGAGCAAAGAGGACACTGACAACATGCCGACAGACAAGACAGAGCAGGTTACTTTTGGTATGAAACAGATCTCAGCTCTCAAATTTTGTAATTTTACAAGAAATTCAAACAATAAATACCATTTTGTGGCTCTTTAATGTGTAATCGCTGTAGCGCCTCAGTTTAAGCGGCATGTGAACCGATCATCTCTTCCTCTTTACTAGTTATAGCACGAAATAAACATGAATGAACATCAGAAGGTATCTTATTTCAACCGCAGAAAGAGGTCAATACACACCATTTTTCAAGTTCAAGTCCACCGACGTTAATTTACTCTCCTGTCTGGTTTGTTTGTCAGACAAAATGGCAGATTCTGCGTTATGATTGGTCAGATCGCCTGTCAATCAAACTCCTGGCTAAGGGTCAATTACAACTTCCCAACCCACAAATACAAACTTTCTAGGAGGACTTGAATGCATCATAAGATTTAAGATTTTGAGTTGATCTCACAGCACGTCCAGTGAACTATTAACTTTATCATCAATATCAGCTGTTTTTAATTTGTCTGAGAGGTGAGAAGACTTTATATTCCTCAATAAACTACACAAGTAATTGGCCTCTAAAGAGTAGTGAGATAAATGGATATGTCTATGGGAACTAAAAGCACTGAGCATTTAGAAAATTATGAGTCTCAGATCCCAGACCTCCACGTTCTCCATCAGTGGTAATTCAGTCCCAACTGTTGTTCATCTTTTGTTTGTTGAAGGATTAATGTTTCATCTGTAATGGTGAATTTAGTTTATGAAATGTGTTTTTGTGATGTGAAAACGGACAGTTATGAGTGCTGAAATTTCTGATGGGAATCTAGCAAGCTATTAGAGTGTATTAAAACATACAATTTGAACTTGTGTGAAATTCATTAAGGGTGAAGCTTCAATGCAAAAGTCCACATGAAATCACAGTGGACCCTATTAACTTTCCTAATGCATGTTCCTGGTCTTGCTGTGAACAAGTTATCAATGCAGGTTATTACAAAGAAATAGAAAGAAAGAACTAAAATATAATAATAACAAAGTCCTCTTTTCATGTAGGCTGTGCAAGCTATTGGATAAGGTTAACCTAAAGCCAATTAGGTATGGCCACTTTTCACAATTCAATCAATTCTTGAAGGATAAAATCAACCAATCCTACATTTTTTCCCATTGGATATTGTGCTTCACTTTGAAATGTCACATTACAGAAGTAAAATTGGTGCAAATGGTATTCATATTGACTTGAAGAGTTTTTCGAGTGTTCTTGTCTGCTGAGAATTGTCATAAATCTGACATCACTGACATAATCCAATTCCCAAGCTAGGGACTTTCCTGAACTCTTTGGCAACCCCCAAATGTTCCCATTACCAATAACACCCATAAACTATGACACACATCCAAACAGCTAAAAATTGGCTTTCGCTATAATTGCAAATCCAAAATTGTCCATGCTGCTCATGAGCACTGCCACTTGTCCACAGCTGATGGGATTCTGTCCTCTGTTTGCCCTCAACTCCCGTGGCTTGCTTTGATTTGGAGTAGATCCCTGTGGATCCTTCATCGTTATAGTATTGCAGCTGGACTTATTATTTATTTATAGTTTTTTAAAAAACATAATTAATGTAAAGTACAATTTTTCCTGATGTATTATCATTGAGCTTTGTAGACATTATCATTACTCAAAGTTGTGGGGATAAAAGTAAAATACAGGAAATTTGAACGTAAAATTGATTTGTAATTTTATCATTTTAATTAGTTTTTAATGGTAATGTAATCAGAGTTGATGTGAAGATACCATCTGTCAAGCTCTTCTGCCATGATACTGTCATTGACTGTAAATATAAAGGAAATATAGCCCAGTATAGCTTCCAGTAACCACTGCATCAGGATGCAAAACTATCCAAAGACAACAGAACTATATGCCAATGCAAAACTCATTACAGGCCTATGTGAACTTGAATCACTTCCATTGAAAAACAAATCTGGAGTATACAGTGATAATCATCTAGAGAGGTTATAAAAATATGTTAATGGATAGAGTTGTGAAATTAAGACTTCTGCTCATGAAGTTATAGTGTTTTACTTATAAAATGACGTCTTACTTTTAATTCTTGAACATTTTGTTTTTATAAAGCACATGTAATGACTGATAGTCAAAGTGATCAGTTCTTACCATTCTGCCTTTGGGTCCTCTGGTGCCGCTGAGGCCCCTAGACCCAGGAGGCCCCTGGAAACACAGAACAGAGTCCTGAATCAGGCAGCAGGAGATTGTTCCCTCAGAAATTCAGTTAGAGCCGGCAAAGAGTCTCTGGCAGGCAAACAAACATCACTTGATCCGATTACAAATACAGGGTGAAAGCTCTGGAGCTCTTGTCTGGCTGGCTCCTCTCTTGGACTCGCTCGTTCTGCTGGCTGTGTCTCTGGCTGTGTGCTTTCCTTCAAGGAAAAGGCTGTGTTTATGAGTGTACTTTACTCTTAGTACTACTACTATTCTACCTCTCCGCCTGCAACGTTTGCCCTCCTCACAGGGTCATCTGAGTGCATCCAAAAGGTATTTCCTGCCAAACGCTTCATTAACGCCAACATTTGTGTGACATAAGCAAAGAAATGCTGGATTTTCATCTCTTCATTCAGTAGGATGCTAATTACGCTAGTGTCATCAATGTACATGGACAGCTCTAATGAGAGAATGTAAACTGGCAAAATGTTAATTTGATTACTGAATAAAATGAGACAGACTTGGCTTTTTATGATGCTTCTGTACTCTGGATTTACCAAGAACATTTTTCAAGACCAGCGTTGCACGAATGTGGGATATTTACAAACAGAAAAACATAACACAAACAAAGCTGTGATCTGTTCAATTTTACCTACTTGTGAAGAGGCTCTTGGCCAGGCCATACGCTAATTCCGTTTACACACACACCCCATCACACACACACACACACACACAGGCAACATATATGTAATAATATAGATAAACATTAACATTATACTTAACTTCTTATTGACTTTACTTTACCTGGTGTATACTGCGTGGTCGCCAGATGGTCCTCCCTCCCCCCCCCCCCCCCTCTCCCGTGGCCCCTGGGTCCTAAAAAAACCCAATCACGACACATCATTAAGATAATCTTTATTACGAGCAATAATCTCTAATACCACAAAAAACATTTATAGTTTAATTGTATTCACTTTTTGGTTGTATTTGTTTTATTCAGCTTAACCATTGTAAGTAAACTTGTGGTGTTGGCAATAACACTGACAAAAACACCTATGCTATTACTTTTATGTATGTGTGAGGAATTCAAATTTGACCACATGCAACTGCACAAACATTCCTATTATTAGTGGTATTTTTAGTCTCGAGATTTAACATGTCTAAAAATAATCCTTATATTCAACAAGATGAAAAACAAAAAAAAAAAAAAAAAAAAACAAAAAAAAAAACTTGCCAGACATTAAAACTACTGATTTATTTTTCCCACGTGTTTTTCTTCTTTGTTCTTTCTTTTCTTATTGCTTTCAGAGAAGACTGTATTTTATTTTGTCTTGCTGCACTGGCAGATTTTTCACATATTGCACTTATAAAGTTAAAATTATAAGCATGTGAAAAAAATCTCCAAGTGCAGTTAGACAAAATTCATCACACTATGACAACCTTACTATTTTATGCAGTGTTGCTTCTCAAGTAAATTTATTTTAAGTATGTACGAGGACATTTTTTTTTTTTCTTTGTATTCCTGAAAAACGCAATAAACACTAATAACTCATTAATATTTAATGTTATTTATTGTTGCCGCCTAGAAGAAAGAGCTCTTATAAGCATGATGTAGCAAACTACACTGAGAACATCTTCTATGTTGTTTGCTGGCAAGCGCTCAGTTATAATGAATACAAACAATTTTTTGGATTGCTATGGGCAACAAATTCTTACAGACATTTTTATGTGTTATAGGAAATATCGAAAACACTGAAATGACGACAAACCTTCTTGGAAAGACTGGAAGGTAGCTCTTGGATTTTTTTTGGAGTGGCTTGAATTTGGTTTCAACTTTGACATTGTTCCCAGACCACTTTACGCAGCAAATGGCTACAATTTCCTTATGTCATTGAAAGGGAAATGACTCTTGCAGTGGTCTAGCTGATTATCTCATGAATGGAAAATGGCTGATGAGGCATTTTCCCACATACTACTTTTCCAACCATTGTAGCAGTGTGAGTTATAGTGACTGCTCAAAGTAAAGTGGGTGTTATAGAGTTCCCCTGAGAGCAGAGACGAGATCCAGACTTACTCCTTACCATCGCTCCCTTTTCTCCAGGTGGCCCGGGCAGACCCATCTCACCACGATCTCCCTGAGAGCAGAGAAAGAAACACATCTAAGCCAAACAACACAGCAGAAGATCATACTAACATCAAGGAAAGACAACACTGACCATCATACAAAACCACATGCCATATATCAACAGGAACCAAGTTTAACCTGGATTTAACATGATTACACATGGCGGAATGCTGGGAAAGCAAATGACCTACTAACCTTTTCTCCAGGAAACCCCACCTCACCAACAGGTCCGACAAAACCAATAAGACCCTATTGTGCACAATAAATAAGGATAAAGAAAATCAAAGATTATTAACTCTAGATTAAAACGCATACGAACATACAAGAAGTATAAAAAAATCCTTTACCCTCTCACCAAGCATCCCAGGATTTCCAGGAAATCCAGGCTCTCCCTACAGCAAAGAGACATGATTTACAATTCAAAATTATGTTAATTTGTTCATTAACAATATAATAGTCACTAATAAAGAGGACTCATTCACACATTATTGGGAACAAGTGAACTGTGATTTTTCAACTATGACTATTAGACTATTCAACTATTAGACTATATTGCCAATAATTGTTTTATTCAGATTTAGTGTACCTGTTTACCAAGGAGACAAAAGTGTCAGTGAAGGCTTCAATGAAATATGACAAGTGATGTGTGAGAACAAGAAAAACTGAAGCAAATATCATAAACAAAATATTTGTGAGTCAATCCCATTCAAGCTGTAATTTAGTCAAATATGCACATTGTGCAAAAATATTAATTGTATTTAGAATAAATAATATGCAGTATGAACTTGTCCTTAATACTTCAACGCATTCATTGAAAACAAATTTATATATATATATATATATATATATAGATATATATATTATATAATCATCTATGTCATTTTCAGCAAGAATGCTCGTTAACCACTCTAAGCCAACTGTATTATATTTATAACAACCACATTCTAACAAGCCAGACCCCATTCGAAAATTATCAATACTATCAAAACTTTGCAGATAAAACCGCACTTACAGACAACCTACTTAACACAACAAAAGCCCTTCTGTTGTCCTGACCTCATAGTTTATTGGTAGTTTACTTTTTTTTGTATAATTGTAAAACCACCTTCAGGTCAAGGTGCCTGTGTCTTTTTTTGGGGGGGGGCGGGAATATACGAATAACATACGAATAACTATATTGTTAGTACTATTTCAAGATATAGCACTTGCTGGACTAAGCAATTTGGTTTACTTAAATTATCCATACACAACTTTTAGAAAAATTCATGTTGAAACTGAGTAGCAAATATGAGAACATGTACTTCTCTATCTTTCAAATCATCATGGATTGCTTAGCCTAGCTTACTACCAATTTTTATCACACAACCCTAGCAATATTGTCTTACTAAGACATATTATTGGGAGAGATAGAGAGATATTTCTATGCATTTTTGTAAGTAGTCTGTAATAAAAGATCTCACTGATTTACATTACAAGCTATCAGAATTTCATCTTACTTTCTGGTCATACAAATATCAGCAACTCCACCAAATTGTAAATATTTTTGGCCTCTGAATAAAACTGAGGTCTTTACGATCTCCATATTCATGAGCCATAAATGCCTGATGTATCAAGTATGATACTCATTAAAAACACATATTAACATAATTTTTTTGACAATTATTAAATAAATCAGGCTTTATAGGGTTAAACATGGTGTGATGATGAAATAATGTGGTGGACATTTTTATTAAGAATAGATTACTTATTAATAGAAAAAAACTATGTGCGAATGTACTGTATATACAATACAATGTTAGTGAACAAATTAAATAAACTAGTGAGAGTCTGAAGATTTTCCATTGGGCCAAACTTGGCCAAATAGTTAAAGAAACATTTAATGGAAAATTGGAGTTTAAATTATAGTGGCCATTTGGCTGTCATGAATTCTTACCTTCACTCCATCCTCCCCTGGATTCCCAGAGAAACCCTTCCTCCCAGGTCTGCCCTGAACAGAAAGTAGAAATGACCCATAGTACTGGACTCCCATTCCTCTAAATCTACTCCCTGATGTCTCATTAGCTCCTGTTCCTGGGCCCAATCTCCTCCATTCACCAATATATCAGCTCTCCCAGAGAGAGCAGCTTCATTAAATAATTCACAAACAGATGCATCACCTTGAGCCTCACAAACCTAATGAACAATAAATACTGAGAAGTGTTTATTTTGGAGCCTGAATGAATTTCCTCCAGTCATCTCTTAGCTAATGTCTGACCCCTCATTAGCTAAATTATTCATACTGCCCTCACTTGGAAAAACTCCCTTTGTGGGCAAAGATCTTTGGCAAGCTTTGTACATGAAAAAGTGGGTTAAATGCAACAAAGTGCTCATTTGAATTCAGCACTTGCTGTCAGGTACAGGCAGCTGTTGTATGACAGGCTTTGGCATGAGGACAGACTATTCTTTACTACAACTTATACCATCATTGCTGGATCTGGATCAAGACCAGATGAGCTGTGACCAGTTCAGAGCTGTGAAATTTTTTGGGAGAGAGGAAGATTGTTGTATTTGGAGGGTTTGAAACTCACACATTATAAAAGTCTTTGCTGAGTGACAAACTATTAAAAACATAAAAACGATTACTATATTATGCTAAATGCTCAACTGTAACACAGCAAAATGATAAAATTACAAGAAAACTACCAGTATTAACTATCAAACAAGGGTAACTGTTGATAACTGTTGACCAGTTATCGAGCAAAATGATTTGAAAACCAAACTGATGGCACAATCGCAAAATGATCAATGTGTAATGTCAGCAATAGCCTGATCAAAAACACTGTCAGCACAATCATACCGTATTTCAAATGTGAAGATGTACATTGTAACAGAACATGAACCAGCATCAACCACTTTAAAGGAAGCTTCTGGTCATGAGCCGTGAGGTTCCTTAGAGTGTCAATAGGCTATAAAGCTAATGTTGCGATGTCTAATTGAAGTTTAACTCAAAGATATCCAAGAGCTGTATCAAGAAAGCACTCACCTCTAGTCCTGAAGCCCCTGGTGGTCCTACTGGGCCCTGATCTCCCTGTGGTTAAAAACATGATCATTATAATTTTAGAAGTAATAAGCATCTACAAAATTATATTGATTAGGATTTTAACTTTTTCATCTTTGTTTTGATATGCATATGAGCAAAAGCCCTCTGAAAACACCTGTAATACAATGACATCTTAGATTCTAATAAGCTATGTGTTGTTGCTTATTCTTTGCCATATAAATGTCATTTTCCACACCAAGTAACGCAGAATAGCTCTAATCTGGTCTTGTTCATTTGATTTGATTTTGTTAAAGCTGTGCCTCATTGTGCTGGTTCAGTACCACCAGGCACAGCTTGCTCAGAGATGCTTCTTTTTAGCAACAATTTAAACAAATCTAGTTATTTTATGCATTAATGTGTCACCTATTTATCTATGGAAAAATTATTTACCTCATGGCTGTATAATGGTGAAACTCCAGGCCTTGATTGGTTTCCAAAGGAATTTTACTGGTCTTGCATAAAAATCGTGACTAAGAATGTATGTCTTTTTCTGGAATGTATCCAAACATGGATAAGTCTGCCTTTACCCAAGGGCAAATATTTATTAATTATACTTACAACTGGACCTAATACACGTTGTTTTTGTGACTATAAATTGTTTCCTTGTATATGCCAACAAATGTAGTTGCATGAAGTAACATTTTATGTTTTTTAAATGACACATACAGTTATACACAGAGGATAATTGTCACATAAATGTTAAACAATGTTTACAACTATATATGCAGATACTGTACACAGTTGTACATTCAGATTTACAGCTATTAATTCTAGATTTATTCCTAAACCAAAGAATAAATGTCCCTGTCTTTAGGCATGAAGGGATCCTACCTCAAGTCCAGGAACTCCTCTAGGGCCTGGAATCCCTCTCATTCCTGCATTCCCCTGCAAGGTATTACAAATTAGCATATCCGCCCCCGTTTTACAATACGGGACCCAATTACAATTAATTTTGGGAAGGGGACCAAATACTTGAAGAAGTGAGATGCACACCTTTGGGCCTTCAGCACCATTCTGTCCTGGTGGTCCAATATCCCCTGGAAAACCCTGAGAAAAGGTAACAACTTTAGTCTTAGCACTACATTCATTAAACTTTATCTAAGAAGACTCCCTCTGTAAGAGCTACGCAACTACAACTTCTCACTCTGAAAATTACTGGAGGACTGTGTGAGCTTTCTAAACAATAGCAAATTAATGTCTATCTTTGTGAACACAAAATTAAGGAACTACTAAAGCCAAGTGCACTACAAGTGCACTTTTATGTTGTTGTAGGTCTGCGAGTTGGCTATATTTTGTTGCTGATTTAAAATATAAAAAGTGCACTTATGTGCAGCTGAAAGTCACAGCGTCATGTTTTTTGCTCTTTCACTGTAGTTTATTTTGTGTGAGTTTGTGCATGAGTTTGTGTGAGAACTGAATTGTAGTATTGGGTTAGAGTCCACCCAAGTCGAGTCCGAGTCGAGTCCGAGTCGAGTCCGAGTCTTTAAACAATCGAGCCTGAGACAAGTCCGAGTCCAAAATGGGCTGAGCCAGACTCAATTCCGAGTCCCAAACAGCTGAGTCTGAGTCCAACGAAACACGATTATTTATAAGTATCTTTACATTGTTTTTACCTTTACAAGTTACAACATTTAAATGTCCATTTAAATGTAACAAAAGCAAACTTCTATTGCATCTTGCCATTTAGATTTTTGATTAATAATTAGTGTCCTGCTTTGCTTAGCAAACTTAAAGTCATGTAATAGAAGTTATGGCTGAATTGATTTATGTATTGTGACATATTTCAGAGTGAACAGGTTTTAGAATGTGAAAAATTAAAGGGCGGGACTTGACTTTATTCATCATTAAAATAAATGTATAAATTCAAGGGTGGGGGTATCTTGGTGAATGGGACCTTAAGAGCAGGAAATTCACCTTTTATCTCAATAAAAAACAAGCTTTATATAATTTTTACAATTTTTAATGAAATATGAATTTTGAATAATCAAAATTAGTTTGTGTCAGCTTATTCTATTCATCAGTGATTGAACCATTAAAGAAGAAACCGCACTTTAATTTCTGGGTTAAAAAAAAACAAAAAATAAATGGACGCCAAAGTACACGGACCCCTTAGACAGGGCATTTTTTATTTTTTCTTGGATGAAAATGAAGCTGTGAGGGATAAACCTAGTCTGTACAATGGCACACACACTGTGTATAAAAGCCCTACATATACTTTCCATAAGTCACAGCCAACTCACACCTGTTTTATTTTTGAATGCATTTATAGTTACATTAATTGCAGTAAATTACATTATGTAAGGAATAATTTATGACGGGCTGTTGAATTATTAGAAAATAATGCACACCCAAGGTGATTTTGGACCCATAAAGACTATTGCCACTAAGATGTTAGAAAAATGATTTTTCTCCTTTTCTTTTGTTTGATTAACATTTATGACGCAGTCAGCGGCTGCAGGTTTATGCTGCTGCTTTAAGACCTGACGCATAGATCAAATATTTTTGACACATCCGTATTTCTCCCAACTGTTCAAGTTCACTTAAGACAAAACAGACTGCATTTACATGAATAGTTTCCAAGACGGGCATTTTGACATAACTTTTCGTGTAAGTGTGTAGCAATAACAGAACTTAAGAGAACGTAAGCGAAAGAGAACTCTGCATTCGCACGCTGACTGAGAGGCGCATTGTTCTGTGAGCGCGCTTTCGGTGTGCGAGCACAAACCCGTTGGCTTTCAAGTACTGGACAATACTTAAAAACACATGCAAATATTGAATGTCACTTTCGTGATAATGCATCGAGTCAGTGACATTTCCGTCAACTGTCCCTGGACTTGGTTGGACACGGACATATTTTCCGAGTCCGAGTCAAGTCCGAGTGAAAATACCTCAGAGTCCATGACAAGTCCGAGTCCTTTAAAAATTGTACTCGAGACCGGACTCGAGTCCGAGTATGAGTCCGAGTACCCCAACTCTACTGAATTGCAGTCATGGGAGGAATATAATCTTATAATAGACACTGATTTGGCTGATTTGTGATTAGATGTGTAGTGTAAATCGTTAATCTATAAATGTACAAAAGGAAATGACCTTCTGTCTTTGTAGAGTACACTTGGCCTGAAATGAAAGTACAATTACCTCAGGGCCAGGTGGGCCTGGCAAACCATCTGGGCCTTGATCTCCAGGCCTCCCCTGAAAGACAATCAGCTTGCTATAATTTGACTCTTTGTCAAATCAGCACTAAAGATTTAAGATTAATCAACCTGGTAAAATACAATGAAATAACAATAATAATAAAAAAGTTGCATGTATTAACCTGTTGTCCTGGCTTTCCTCGAATTCCTGGTAAACCTGGTGAGCCCTGATTACCCTGGGATATTCAAATAATAATCAGAAAATAGTTATTTCAATTAAAAACCTCTGTTTGGATCTTTCGATGCACATAAATACACACAAATACAAATGCATGCACACACATTTTTTGAAGTTGTAAATAAAACAAGGATTACTGCATGAAGAAAATACAGACTTTCTATTTAAAAATTTCAGTTACAGTAATTCAATGTTGTGGTTTCTTTGTAATTAACTGTGAAATTTACTTGCTATTTCTGAGTGAATATTGTTTCTATACTATTATTTTTTCTTTTAGTGTACACAGACACTGTGTGTGAATCAGGTTGGTGTGAATACATCAAAAGAAAAGCTGTTAGCTGAAATACCTTGTCACCTTGAAATCCAGGTTCTCCCGGTTCACCTGGCAACCCGACTTCACCCTGTCAACAGAGACAAAACATTGACAAAACATAACTTTCTGACCTTTAAGTCAGGATGTCTCAGCAGTTCAATCACGGCATTAGTCAAGTTACTCAAGTTAACTGTATCTATGTCTGTACTGTATCTATATCTATGCTACAATGTGTCTGTAACTATAGATATGGAGATCAGAGTAGCTGTCCAAAACAAAGCCTTATAAATATCTTGCTTAGCAGCACAATACAACATTTAATTAAAGGGCTGTCAGCACCTG
Organism: Sinocyclocheilus anophthalmus; assembly: GCA_018155175.1. Classification (NCBI taxonomy): domain Eukaryota; kingdom Metazoa; phylum Chordata; class Actinopteri; order Cypriniformes; family Cyprinidae; genus Sinocyclocheilus; species Sinocyclocheilus anophthalmus. The sequence continues at coordinate 151,992 of JADLZN010004067.1, forward strand.
TCCAGCTGGCAGACAGAGAGACAGAATTGGGGAGCAGCAGGCCAGAGGTTACACTGTTAATGCCTTGACCAGCCTGCTTTAACATTAAATCTCACATAAAAGCACGCCTCAATAACAATATCATATATATATATTAGGGCTGTGCGATATTGAAGAAAAATGTGATATGCGATAACTAATTAAATAATGCGATATTCGATATGCTATACGATATTGCTTAAAGTGCCACATGCTCAGATGTAACAGTTTTACTCGGCTGTTGCTGAGTCAGTTCTGTGAACTATAACTATCTTGTGTCATATATATATATGAATCTTATATCTAAATATATGTATATATAGATATATATATATATATCACGATATATATGGTTATTGTATGTATGTACAAAGAGTTCCTGTAAAACCACAACAAACTCCTTGTGTTTGCGCACACTTAAGTGATGAATAAAGCTCATTCTGATTCTGATCTACCTTGATATAACTGTACTGAGATTTCACTTTTTTGCGAAGAAGCACCTAACAACAACTTCTGAAGTGAACGGTAGTGTTTTACAGGCTCTAGCATTACAATAAAATGTAATTTTAACTTTTTTACATTTACTCTATGAATTCAATATGCTCTGATTCTTACTTAAGCTACAAAAGTTATTTAGCTAAGAGCAGTGAGTGATTTTCTCTTTATCTTTTGTTCATGGCCCCAAATATTGAAAGCCGTAGTGATATGCATATTGCGATATTTACATTCGCGGTATTTCGATAATTTCAATATATTGCACAGCCCTAATATATAGTATAGTATATATATCTATATATATCATTACTGATAGATAACATTCATTACAATGTCAATGGTATGAATTTTAAAGAAGTAATTTATTGAAAAAAAAAAAAATCTGATTGAAGATAGAAAAAAAGTCTATTTATTTATTTAATTTTTTACAATCACAGACAGAGAGAGAACTCAACTGAGTTATGTGTGGAGTAGGTGTCATTACATTGCATTACTGTTTTTGAAATAAGTCTCTTATGCTCATCAAGTCTGCATTTGTTTGATCAAAAATACAGGAAAAACAGTACTTTTGTGAAATTTTACAATTTAAAATAAAGGTTGACATTTTAATATATACTTAAAAACTTATAACATTTATTCACCTGAAGGGTATGGCAAAGCCGAATTTCAAGATGCCTGGACGCTCCCAGTCTTCAGTGTCACATGATCCTTCAGAAATCATTCTAATATGCTGTTTTGCTGCTCGAGAAACATTTCTTATAATTATCAATGTTAAAAACAGCTGCTTAATTGAAAAAGTTGAAGATGCATTTTATCTTCCTTGATGAATGTTCCTTGATGAAAGTTCAACAGCGTTTATTTCAAATAGAAATCTTTTGTAACACATATATTTACTGTCACTATTGATCAATTAAATGCATTCTTGGTGAATAAAAGTATGAACTGCTTAAAAAAACTGACCCTAAACCATTTAACTTTTTTGTATCTGTGGCTGACAACATTTTAGCATGTCACAGCTGATCTCGGTCTCCCCTAATAGTGGCTCTGTGCAATCAAAACCAGAAGAAACAAAAGCTAATAAAGGGTACTCAGATCACCTTATCACCTTTCAGTCCAGACTCGCCTGGGCTTCCTGGTACACCCTGCAAGACACCAAAGAGACAAATGTTAAAAAGAAGAACTGCTACAGTTGCTTTATGAATTGAAGACCATACATTTTAACCATCTGATGCCCCTTGAAGGCAAACTGAACTTTTCTTTAAATGTATTAACTAGATTTGCCTACAACATTTGTTGCTATGAAAAGAATCCATATTCATATCCAGTCATTAAATGTTTTGAAAATTAAAGTATTATGTAATACTGTGTGTGACCTAGTAACTGCTATAGCTGTTTAAAGCAATTGTTAATATAATCATGTTAAAATTCCTTTTTGCTATTCCAATGTAGTGTGCAAAGACAACTATAAGTATAAGCAATTTGTAAGTTAATTTCCTTTGATATCTCCCAGCCTGACCAAGCTGGTTAGATGGGTGTTTTTCTTATTTTAGAGGGGTTTTGGCAACTTTTTAGGCTGGGAGACCAGCCAAACCATCCTAAATCAGCTAAGACTAGCAAATCCCTTTAGGCTAGTTTGAAATAGACTTTTCAGCATGGATGTTCATTACAAATTTCAACGTAATCACCTTTGGTCCTATTAATCCAGGAAGACCCACAATTCCAACAAGGCCCATATCACCCTGCATATGCAATATAAAAAGCATAAACAAGCATAAAAATGTACAATGCACATTATATTTACATGCCAACAGAAAAAAGAAACAATTCACAAAGCATCAGTGTTGGGTAGGAAAGTACTCACAATAAAACCTGGGATGCCAGCAGGACCTGGGACACCCATCTCGCCCTGTGACAAACAGAGAGCAGATATTGAGCGTTTCTGGCACAACAGTCGCTCTGAGGCCACTGGAGAAAAGGGGTGAAACCTCTGTTCCTTGATAACAAGCTAATCTGTTGCCTGCATCTACCCCTCAGTGAGCCAATGAAAGAGACACGCAGTGGAGTACAGAGAGGGGCTTGTTCTGTGGCATGACTGACCCGCTGCTACCTGCCATACCTACTTCCTCTCTCAGCAGCAGACCAAAAAATCCCCTGTGTATTCTCGCTCTCCTAGTTCTATGAAAGAGAGCAGATAGATGTTACGGGGTCCACTGCTCTTGCTGAGTGAGCGCTGATGAAGTAAAAGGATTGCGGTGAAGGCGTGCATGTCCTCTACATTTGCGATATGGTTAGGGTTACAGTACAACAGTAGGGTGACCATACGTGCCATTTTCCCAGGACGCGTCCTGGCCAGGATTTCTATATTGCCTAAAATATCTAGGTTTTGGCTTTGTTTGCGTGTGCAGACCGATCAGTGTATGACATCAAAGTACCATACAGACGGTTCCTTATGCTTTCAAAATGCTCTTGAGGTATTTTGATGTCATACACCGATCGGTCTGCACACGCAAACAAAGCCAAAACCTAGATATTTTAGGCAATATAGAAATCCTGGCCAGGACGCGTCCTGGGAAAATGGCACGTACGGTCACCCTATACAACAGGGAGTCAGGCAGTCAAGCTAGCGCTATGCTAAGCTACTGCCGGCTCAGCTATAGAGGGCTTAAGTGAGTTAGCGAGGAAAAAGTTAGTTCACTCAAGTGTATATTTGAAATGAGCTGTTTGCAAAAAAACCGAGAAGGGCAAGATTTTTACTGAATTACTTTTGTACAATCCAAATTTTTAAACAAAAAAAATGTTTTATGTGAATGGTGTGCAGAAGTTGAAGACATGACATTGTGGGTGGCTGTCATGGTGTTGCTATGCTGTTGTCATAGGGTTTTAAGTAGGTGTTAATATTAATAATGTGATTCAGTGGTTTCTATGGATTTGTTTATGGCTGCTAGGATGTTGCTAAGTGGCTTGTTATTGACCCTAGTAAAATGAGCTCAGCGGAATATCTTAAAGTTGTGATGTAACTGAAGTAGTGACAGATCTTTTCTACCATATTGTGACATACATCCAAGTAAAATAGATTATTGAAAATGACAAATGTATTCTATCCAATTGTAAGAAAGGGCAGATTTTAAGCAGAGGAAATGACTGGAATTTTCTTAAGATAAAGGGACAGTTCATTTACTCGTTCTCATGACTTTGTTTCTTCTGTAAAACACAAAAGATAATAATTTAATAAACATTCAGTGGGATGAACTCAATACAATAGAGCTACATCACTACATCAAAAATCAGTACAAAACAAGGTCATGCAACTTGTTCATCATATTTCAAATGCTCTAAAAAAAACAACCTGATATTTAAGCAGATAAAGGTGTTGGAAATACATAAATTACGTTGATGGGCAGAAACAGCAGAAGCAGCAGGTGAACATTTCTGCCACCCACTGGACTGGAGAAAGCAGGAGCGCAAAGGCAGCCACTATTTCACTGGTTAAACTGCTTAAAGATTGGGTTATTTTTCAACAAAACCAATCAGAGCATGTTAGAGACGCATTTACTTTTTTGGCTGCTTTATTAAGCATTAAAGTGAGGCACTATAAACTGTCATTGTACTGAATAAACCAAGCAGATACTTAATTACCTCTAACTGTGTACCACCGAAGAAAGAAAATCAGCTGGGTTCTGAACAACAGCATGTCTTTCTTTTTTTTTTCTTTTTTTTTTTACTATACCAGGTAACCATACCAGGTAAATATGTCTGATTATGCAATAAAGTAATAGCTCACATCTCTCCTTACCGTAAGTATGAGCAATAGTGACTGTGATGACTGGCTTAGCAAATACCACTAACAAGCTGGTGAAATGTTTTGCACTTGAATTTTCTACAGATTGTTCTAATAATCTTTGACAATACACATTTTATACATTACTAATATATTATATTTATGTCGTAGAACAATTCCTAATATGCAAATAAGTGACAGAAAAAATGACTTATTTGAATATTATGGTACATGTAAACATGTATAAGACAGAAAAGATGAAATATTGGTTAAAGAATATGGTAAAATGATTAGAAGTGAAGCAACCCCTGTGATGGCTGAAACATATTTCTGCTGTAGACTCCTGTAGTGACAGCTGATTTCCTCATTACTCAATGCTGAGCTGCACACACTGGACACCCAACTGGCTTGTGTGTGTTATTGTGGTGGCAGAAATCAAAGGTATTTATTAGAGTGGAGTGGTTTGAGTGGCCCGGTCAGCTTGTATAACCGTATGTCATACTGTATATCAATGTATGGCAGGCAGGAAAAGGGCAAGCAGAGGCTAGGAGACTTTGCGATTACTTTTTGGTGAACATTTCTCCCGCTGTGTGGTAATATTCTGATACACTAAACCTGATAATAAATATAACCCCATATATCTATGCTTAAATCTATCTGAGCATTAGAAAACTGGAGTTGTCCCAAGAGATTGATGTAGCCAAGAGGTTGATGTAGCACTACTTACTGGGTTTCCATCAGGTCCTGGTGTTCCTCGCTCCCCAAAATCTCCTGGAAAGCCCTAAGCACACAAATGTGACAGACAGCAGAGCAAGACATGAAGAAACTACACTTAGACTCAGGGCAGATACCATTTGTGTATTGCTGTTTCCAGTTGACCACATGGTAAACATTGTCCTTTCACTCTAATCCTGCGCAAACCTCTGTAACACCAAAACCACTCCATAATCATGGGATATTGAAAAATTTGATCTCAAAGAACAGCCACAGGAAAGCAGCAATATGGTCAGTCACTGACCATAAATACTGACCAGACATGAAAAGTTTTTCTTTTCATTTTTTTTTACCTGTAAACAAAGCAATTAAGAAAGTACTAATAAAAAAGTAAGAATATGGCTGCTGCACTGAAGTTTTGTTTTGTGAAAACAGAGCCTGATGCCTGATCTCTGGCAGCCCTGCAGGAAATTCCATGGCTGAGTGTTTCCTTGCACTAGCAACGACCAGGAGCAGCGAGAGGAGGACCGGCAGGGATTTGCTGACAGCGCTGTTTCCCCTATCTACTGTTACGTTATATAAGAGGACAACAGCTATGATGTCGCTCTCCGCTGTGTGCTAAACGTGTGCTTGTCTTAAGGCCAAAGTCAACACTTGCGCTGTGTGAGGATCTATTTTTGTCCTCCAACAAGGCAAAACACTAAGTTACGCCTGAGGTACATGTGTTGCCTATCAAACAGAACTGCGGAGTTGCTTATTAAGAACAGATGAATCTGTGCTTGGCAATGCATTTGTGCTTTGAATCTAGAGAGAACTGCACATAATTGCTAGTTGTTTTGAAAAAAGATGAGATTGAATTATTAATGTCTATTTTCTTTTGAAAATATGCTGACTCGGAGCACCAACACCATTTTGGTACATAGAGAATGGTTATGGGTGTATAGATGGTAAAGACTTTGTTAATAATTAGTGGTAATTTAGAATTATTCATCCAGACAAAATAAGACAGCTCTGTCTACTGCCAAAACAGACTGTCAGGAACAATGAAAAATAATAGTTTCATTATGACTTATGCTATATCTTATGCAGCCTATTTGTATGCAGATTTTCTTGTGCACAAGATATTTTACGTGGAGTGTAGGCTGCAGTAGGATTATGGTCTTAAAGAAAAAGTTCACCCAGAAATGAACTATTGCTTTTAAAAATATATATATATGATAAGATATATAAATATCTATTATATATATATATATATATATATATTACTCACCCTCAGGCCAATACCCAAGATGTAGATGATTTTGTTTCTTCATTGGAACAGATTTTGGAGAAATTTAGCATTACATCGATTGCTAACCCAAGATCCTCTGCAGTGAATGGGTGCCACCATCAGAATGAGAGTTCAAAATGCTGATAAAAACATCACAATAATCCACAAGTAATCCATGTGACTCCAGTCCTGCAATTAATGTCTTGTGAAGCAAAAATAGCTTTTGATTTGTTTATTACAAACATGCAGGTTTTTGCTTCACAAGATGTTAACTGATGGACTGGAGTGATGTGGATTATTGTGATGTTTTTATCAGCTGTTAGGACTCTCATTCTGACGGCACCCATTCACTGCAGAGGATCCATTGGTGAGCAAGTGATGTAATGTTAAATTTTTCCAAATCTTTTTCAATGAAGAAACAACAGCATCACAATTTGATGGTCTGAAGGTGAGTAAATGTTCAGCAAATCTTAATTTTTGGGTGAACTACTCTAATGTATCCATCCAATTGGCTGTGGAACAATGGTTGAGAAATCCTGCTTTACAATTATTCATAATGAGGGTCCTAAAGTTAGTGTAAACAGAATCAAACTCTCTCAAGCATCATCTTTTTAAACAGCATGAAAGGAGTCACAAATCACTGAACACAGAGGCAAGTCAATCACAGAAGGTTGTCTAGAGAGGATGGTGAAAGAAAACTTTACCGGCCTACCCATCTTGCCCTTCTTCCCGGGAACGCCAGGTAAACCCTAGGAGAAGACAGCACAGAGAAGGAGAGCACGGAAAGACAGGTAAAAAGAGACAGAAATGACCCCCAAAAAACTGAATTAATCAATTACTGATCCCAGTAGATGCAACAGACTGTGTGAAGGCTGAAAGGTCTTTAGTTTCTATTCTTCTGGACACAAAAGGGTCTCTTAGATCTCTATGAACTCTGTCCCTCTGGGCCTAAAAATAGGAGACATGATCTGGCTAATCTGCAGTAGGCCATATTCCAGCTCCCGGGAGCTTATATTGCTATTTCCACAAAGTATCGCAGGCCGGAATTTAACAGCTCAAGGTTCCTGAGCAAATATTTTGAGAACTGAGACTAACTACTGTTTTGAAGGGGGATCTCTGTGGTTTTAGTGTAGCGTGCCCCTTTCACCAGGCTTCCTATTCAAAGCAAGTGCTCTGGATTTACAAGCCACCATTATAAAGAAGAATGATACATGTAAGGCACAAGTGTGTGGGTTTTGCTCAAGTAATATTTCATATAGGGGCATCTAAAACCAAGACTATACATCTCCATTATGCCACATTGTTTTACTAAAGACTGAAGGGAACATCAGTGGACTTTTAATGCACAACTTTAATAACAGTTGTTAAAGTTACACTCAAGTTTTTATACATACATTTGGTGTGTTGTTATGTTTTTTGCTTTGTTTTCTGTGTTCAGCTTTTTCTAAAACAACTTTTTCTATATGACTGTTATGCTTGGACTCTTAATCTGTACATCATTTTAATATTTCTATTCAAATTCAAACCATTTGCTGTGCATTTCTTTATGACTACCATAATTAGCAAAAAATTACTTTAGTGCAGAAACAACAGCAAAACTCACTCTTTCTCCGTCAAGTCCAGGAAGACCAAAGACGCCTGGGATTCCAATGAAGCCCTAAAAAAGGGGTGTGTAAGAAGACAAGAAATAAACAGTGAGACTTTAGAGTGATATGGTCTGAATATCCCTTGATAAACTGCAGATTGACTTGGAAAGGTCTTTTGAGGGTAGTGGCTGCTTGGTGAAGATCGAGGCCTTGAGGCAAGTGTATATGCCCATGGACTGCATGGTGCTGGCTTCCACGATGTAGTCCAAGGGCACATACCCTCACACCAGGGATCACACTGGCATTCAGCAGGATGGCTAAGGTTGGGTCACAAGGTTAATACAGATGAACATACGATGAAATCATGAAGAGAAAAAGACAAAGAATGATGAGTGAATGATGCATTTTATGATACAATAATAAAAAGGGCAACATGAAAATGAAATAACATAACATGAAAAACATGAAATATTAAGTAAACAAATTAAATGAAAACAGAATTAAAAAATATTTATTCCAAATACATTAATGTAAAAATAAAAAATAAATAAATAATAATAATAATAAATCGGGAGGCCAACGATATGGATTTTGCCAGATATCCGATTATGCGATTCATTTTCAACTCATAGGCAATCGCCGATGACGATACATTTCCTTTTGTGTGGAAACAACACAAGTCTCTCCTGTACAGAGATTAACAACAAATTATTTTTATTTTTGGTTAGTTTTAACAAAAACTTACTTGTTAGAATTAAATAAACAACAATGAAGTTATTTTATAATGACAGTACATTTGAAAATAACTATAAATAAACTATACAGCACACTAATAAAGCAAGCCTAACATTTTATTTTAAGATTTAACATTTGTAGATTGTCTAAAGCAAAAGAGTTGTAAAAATGCTCAAACATTTTTTTAGAGCTCCTTGTATTTAAGTTTCATAATCAAAAAAAAAAAAAACATATTACACACTAATGAATAAATCTTTATATCTATAAAAATAATTTAATTTTACAAGTGTCTGTTTGTGATTTTTATTCAGTAGACAGGGGCGTTTCAAAGTTGTGGGGAGCGCATCCCCAGGGGGCGCCAGAGCATGTCAGGGGAGGCGCGGGGGGAAATTATAATAAATTAAAAATAGAATTATTGAGTGAAATTATTATATGTAGTTTTTATTATAATTAAATGTTTTTATTTAAACGATACTAAAAAATAATAAGTAAAAAATATGAGAATTTTTTCACCCAGAAACGGCCAGCTGTGAATATGCCTATTAATACAATGGAGCGGTTTCTGAGACCCCCCGATTCAAAGCTTTCAACTTCAGGGCTTAAACCCAAAAGAAGACGATATGTTGATCAGTATTTGAGTTTAGGGTTTACGTGGACAGGACCAGCTGATGAACCACGACGTTTATGGTTGGGTTTGTCAAGATATTTTGGCTAATGACAGCATGAGACCCACAAAACTTCGGTGCACACCTTGAAACCAAGCAAGTTGAGGTAACTATAGCAGGAAATCCTCCAGAATTTTTCCAAAGAAAACTTCAAACCTTTCAAGGTCAGAAAAAAAATTGTGGAAGATTTTTGTCAAATTAAATGGAAAGGCCACTGAAGCTTCATATCACGTTGCATTGCATATTGCCAAGGCAGGCAAAGCACATACCACTAGAGAGACGTTAATTCTACCGGCAGCAAAAGACCTGTGTTCCTTGATGCTAGGAGAAGCAGCGGCTTCTAATATTGATTCTGTTCCACTCTCTGACAACACAACAAGTCGGCGCATCTCAGACATGGCACAGGATGTGAAGTAGAAAATCAGACACAGCCCATTTTTTTGCACTCCAGATCGACGAATCCACCGATGTGGCCAGCTGCGCTCAGCTGTTAACATATGTGCGGTATATGAAAAATATGGGGGGGGGGGGGGGGGGGGGGGTCGGGCGGCAATTGGGTAAATTGTGTCAAAGGGAGCGAACCCCCATGTCTTGAGACTTTGCAAACACCTGGTAAGCATACTTTCTGACCTTTAAATCAAACATATCATGATTTTATGAAATTCAATTACTGCGTATTTAATCAGAACAACAACTTTAATGTTATTTGTGTATTTTACTTTTCATTTTATTACAAGTAGGCCAACAGCACCCTCTAAGTAAATAAAACATCTGTGCCACACCGGAAGGGACGTGGCCATTAGGGCCGGGGACTAACAGGATAGAACAGGTTGCTGTGAGTCGTCCTATCTACGATAACATGTATGAGACTCTATCACACACTGGACACGTCATTCTGTACTTGCATTCTCAGATTAAATGCTCAAAACAGTGAATCTAATCATCATCCAGGAAATAGCTTGATTCAAGAATGACCACACTACTGATGTGATCTTATCGCTAGCACACCCTGAGCACAGTGGTTACGCGTCTTATCGGGCCGGCATATCTGCATAATTGTTTCATATGGGGCGATGCCGATTTTGCAGTTTTTAAGCCATTATCGGCCGATTTGTAAGTTCAGATAATATAGTGACATAACCTAATAATAACTCAACTACCAAAAAAATATATGTTGGGCAATAAAGGAAAGGGAATAAAATAGGATTTGGCGTTGACTCTGCTCCATATCTTGACAGACAAACGGGTTTTCAAATGTTACAGATTATAATGTAAAACCCAGGTGACAGCGGTATGATTTCAGAGCTGATGTTCGAGGTTTTATAATGAAAACAACTACCAATAAGGGCTTCCTTAGAATGTTCTACAACTATTTCCTTTTCTGGTTGCCTTCAGAGTTTTACAAACTGGAAAACAACTGGTTCAATACCAAAAAGTAGCAGCCCTACAAACCTTCCTGAACATAATTCGCAATCACTTTTAAGCAAATTATAAGTGGGAGCAAACATGCGAATGCAAAAACAATCTTATCTTACTAATCAGCCAATACATGAACGATTCATTTATAGCCAAACACAGTCTAAACAAGTTCTTTATAAAATAATAGAAAAAAAATCTATGCATAACTGGAAAAAACTCGGAAATAGTCTCGGTTAAGTATGTAACCCTCGCTCATGAAGGAGGGAAAGGATGACGTAACGGAGGAGGATACCGGAATTGGGATCTCGCTTATTAGAGGGGACCAATCTACTTCGGGGGAAACTAAACGCAGAAATGCAACATGCGGATGAGATTATGCCTCAAGCTGCCGCTGATCACACGTGAGTGAGGATAAGTAGCCAGCAGGGCAGAGACATATTAGGTTTTTGCTGAGGAGCCGAGCCGGTAACCCGGCCGCTCAGGGGTGGTACAGAAGCTATGGCGACGGGACATGACGTCTCCTTTCCCTCCTTCGGGGAATGAGGGTTACATACGTAACTGAGACGTTCCCTCTCAGTCGGTCACTCTCGACGGCACGTCGGATGACCGACAAATTGGGATCTCA